>WNWK01003373.1:134643-169349 GCA_009830355.1 Cherax destructor | reverse complement strand
TTTTTTGACCTTATCAGACTCGTTAGGTTTGATGAGTAGCGTTTTGTTTGTTCTCTTGATATTTGTTCCCTTTGATGAGATTTGTAGCCTTTGTCCACCTAGCCTGTACTCTGTCAGCGGTCTTTTGCCCTTTCTCCGATCTTCATGACTTTGCTTTGGTGGGTTAAATTCGAGAAGCCAGTTGCTAGACCAGATGTCAAGCTTGTCCAGGTCTCTTTGAAGTCCTGCTTGGTCTTCATCCGATGTGATTCTCCTCATTAATTTCACATTATCTAGAACAGAGACACTTCTGAGTCTATCCCGTCCGTCATGTCATTCACATATACTAAAATAGCACTGGTCCTAGGACTGACCCCTGCGGTACACCGCTCGTCACAGGCGCCTACTGTGATACCTCATCACGCACCATGACCCGTTGTTGCCTCCCTGTGAGGTATTCCCTGATCCATTCCAGTGCCCTTCCTGTTATACATGCTTGTTCTTCCAACTTTTTACTAATCTCATATGAGTGTGTGTGTGTGTATGTGTTTTACTCACCTAGTTGTACTCACCTAGTTGTGGTTGCCGGGTCGATACATAGCTCCTGGCCCCGCCTCATCACTGGCCGCTACTGGGTCACTCTCCCTGCGCCATGAGCTTTATCATACCTCTTCTTAAAGCTATGTATGGAACCTGCCTCCACTACATCGCTTCCCAAGCTATTCCACTTCCCGACCACTCTGTGACTGAAGAAATACTTTCTAACATCCCTGTGATTCATCTGAGTCTTCAACTTCCAACTGTGTCCCCTTGTTGCGTGTCCCATCTCTGGAACATTCTGTCTCTGTCAACCTTGTCAATTCCTCTCAGTATTTTATATGTCGTTATCATGCCTTCCCTATCTCTCCTGTCCTCCAGTTCGTCAGGTCGATTTCCCTTAACCTCTCCTCGTAGGACATACCCCTTAGCTCCGGGACTAGTCTTGTTGCAAACCTTGCACTTTAATAATAATAATAATAATAATACTTTATTGAGACATGGTACAATGATACATGGTAGACAAGATACATAGTTATTAATGAGATGTACATGCCAAAAGCCCCTAATATGCTTTGCATTGGGGCATTCTTAGGACTCTAACTTCTTTACGTACTTGGCTAGATGTGGGTTCCAAACTGGGGCTGCATACTCCAGTATGGGCCTAACGTACACAGTGTACAGGGTCCTGAACGATTCTTTTTTAAGATGTCGGAATGCTGTTCTTAGGTTTGCTAGGCGCCCGTATGCTGCAGCAGTTATTTGGTTGATGTGCGCCTCAGGAGATGTGCCTGGTGTTATACTCACCCCAAGATCTTTTCCTTGATTGAGGTTTGTAGTCTCTAGCCCCCTAGACTGTACTCTGTCTGCGGTCTTCTTTGCCCTTCCCCAATCTTCATGACTTTGTACTTGGTGGGGTTGAACTCCAGGAGCCAATTGCTGGACCAGGCTAGCAGCCTGTCCAGATCCCTTTGTAGTTCTGCCTGGTCCTCGTCCGATTGAATTCTTCTCATCAACTTCACATCATCTGCAAACAGGGACACTTCAGCCACCTCCTAGTTAAGAACAATAATTTTTTTTTTGAACTAGGCATAAGAATTAACAACTGGGCGTCTACACTGCAAACTGAATTGTTTGCAATCCTAATGGCACTAAAGCTAACTTATGACACTGAGCTTGACTCTATCATCATTACTGATTCTATGTCATCATTGAAGGCTCTTGACTCATATAATGACTCTAACAGCATGCTCATTGGAGAAGCCAGGTATAGATACTCAAAAATCCGGGACAAAGGAATTAATGTACATTTACTATGGATTCCGTCACACATTGGATTACTCCTTCATGATAAAGTTGATATGGTAGCCAAGAAGAGCACCCATAAGGAGAATGTAGAATATAACTTTGGTATATCTGTGTCTAGCATTAGGAATAATATTAGGAGAGAAATAAATAATGAAAATGATAGCTATAGGAATGCAGTTAGAAGCCTGAGTAGATCTATAACCCACTATAATAACATGAACGTAAATAAGTATGTTTATGGAGCAACTTGCAATGTGAACAGACTGACTGATGTTGTAGTGGCCAGGCTTAGGCTTGGCTACAAGTACTTCTGGCAGTTTGGGAGATACACAGATGATGATCAAACTAAATGCAAATTATGTGATCAGGCATATGGTCACTGTCTTGAACACTATGTGGTGAATTGTCCACTTATTGAGGAATATAGAGATAGACAGTATAATAACCTATGTGACATGTCAAGATATCTTATTAGTGAAGGTATGATACCATTATACTAAGCAAATTTCCTAAATTTGCTTGTAACAGATAAGTGAACTGTAGATATAAATCCAAATTAATTTCCATGAACGTGCCTATCTGTGCTCATGATAATGCGAGCACAGATGGGTAAGTACGTAAGTAAGTAAAAGTTTATTCAGGTATACACAAATACATTTACATACATTATCATACATAGCAGCATATGTGTCGAGAACCTAGGATAACCCAAAAAAGTCAGACAGAGTGACTTATTTCCATGTTTGTGGAGCAACTTGCAATGTGAACAGACTGACTGATGTTGTAGTGGCCAGGATTAGGCTTGGCTACAGGTACTTCTGACAGTTTGGGAGACACAGATGATGATCAAACTTAATGCAAATTATGTGATCAGGCATATGGTCACTGTCTTGAACACTACCTGGGGAGAATTCCAGGGGTCAATGCCCCCGCGGCCCGGTCTTTGACCAGGCCTCCTGTTGGACCAGAGCCTGATCAACCAGGCTGTTACTGCTGGCCGCACGCAGTCCAACGTACGAACCACAGCCCGGCTGATCAGGTACCGACTTGAGGTGCCTGTCCAGTGCCTGCTTGAAGACAGCCAGGGGTTTGTTGGTAATGCCCCTGATGTATGCTGGGAAGCAGTTGAACAATCTTGGGCCCTGACACTTATTGTGTTGTCCCTCAACGTGCTAGTGGCACCCCTCTCTTCATTGGGGGATGTTACATCGCCTGCCGAGTCTTTTGCTTTCGTAGGGAGTGATTTTTGTGTGCAAGTTTGGTACTAAGCCCTCGAGAATTTTCCATGTGTATATAATAATGTATCTCTCCCGCCTGCGTTCTAGAGAGTACAGGTTTAGGAACTTCAAGCGTTCCCAGTAGTTGAGGTGGTTTATCGCACTTATGCGTGCGGTGAAGGTTCTCTGCACATTTTCAAGGTCAGCAATTTCACCCACCTTGAAAGGTGCAATTAGTGTGCAGCAATATTCCAGCCTAGATAGAACAAGCGATCTGTAAAGTGTCAACATGGGCTTGGCATCCCTGGTTTTGAAGGTTCTCATTATCCATCCTGTCATTTTTCGAGCAGATGCAATTGCTACTTTGTTATGGTCCTTGAAGTGAGATCCTCTGACATGATCACTCCCAGGTCTTTGACATTAGTTTTTCGCTCTATTGTGTGGTTGGAATTAGTTTTGTACTCCGATGAGATTTTAATTTCTTCACGTTTTCCGTATCTGAGTAATTGAAATTTGTCATCATTGAACTTCATATTGTTTTCTGCAGCCCATTTAAAGATTTGGTTTATGTCTGCTTGGAGTCTTGCAGTGTCTTCAACGGTGGACACTGTCATACAGATTCGGGTGTCATCTGCAAAAGAAGACACAGCACTGTGGCTTATATCCCTGTCAATGTCTGATATGAGGATGAGGAATAGGATGGGAGCAAGTACTGTGCCTTGTGGAACAGAGCTTTTCACAGTAGCTGCCTCAGACTTTACTCTGTTGACTACTACTCTTTGTGTTCTACTTGTTAGGAAATTATAGATCCATCTACCAACTTTTCTTGTTATTCCTTTATCACGCATTTTGTGTGCTATTACACCATGGTCACACTTGTCAAAGGCTATGTGCTTGATTGTGCATTTATTGAGGAATATAGAGATAGACAGTATAATAACCTAATTGAGGCAGTTAAAGATATCATCATTGTGATACTATGGATTATAGAAATACCAGAAATGAAAAAAAAAATTATCAGCAGGCAAGATGATCAAGAACAAAAAAATTATGTGGTATAACAATAGTGGTAACGCTAAAAAACAGATAAACAATTTGAGATTAGTTGAATGTGAATTAAACCTCGACGTGGTTGCAATAATTGAGACTTAGTTTAATTTAAGGTTAGGAAGTGTTTGTTGCATTTATGGATTTAGAAGAGGCATGTGACAGGGTGGAGAGGAGAGCAATGTGGCAGATGTTGCAGGTGTATGGGATAGGTGGTAGGTTACTATATGCAGTAAAGAGTTTTCGTGCAGATAGTGAGGTCGTATTAGGGTATGTTGTGAAAGGGGAAGATTATCTTCCAGTGAAGGTCGTAGAGCCTGAAATGAATATGCACAGATCAGAAGGGAGGCCCAAAGACAGTACGAGAATGACACAGCAGCGAAAGCTAAATCTGACCCAAAGCTGCTGTACAGCCACATCAGGAGGAGAACAACAGTCAAGGACAAGGTGAACAGGCTGAGGAAGGTAGGAGGGGAGGTCACACGAAATGACGGTACGTCTCGGAAACTCTCTGTTGTAACACAGCTTCATTACTTTGATAGATACCTTAAAGATGCTCAAAGTGAACATATGTGTATCTCACGTCCCGTTGAAATTACTTTTTTAAACACCCAGGCGGTCTGAAGAACCCCGTGAGGTTATGTTGAAACTTATTCATGAAATAAGATACCAATTGTACTAAGCAAATTTCCTAAATTTGCTTGTAACAGATAAGTGAAATGTAGATATAAACCCAAATGTACAATTGTTAACCCCTTTGGGGCCTAGTGCCTTGGCCTTTTGTGTATCCATATGCTCTTGCGCTACCGTCCACAGGATGGATATGGGGTGCACAATAAACTAGCCACTTCGGTGGCAAAATCTAATCTTCTCCAATGAGCATGCTGTTAGAGTCATTATATGAGTCAAGAGCCTTCAATGATGACATAATAATAATAATAATAATAATACTTTTTTGAGACATGATACATGGTAGACAAGAAATATAGTTAGTAATGAGATGTACATGCCAAAAGCCCCTAATATGCTGTGCATAGAATCATTAATGATGATAGACTCAAGCTCAGTGTCATAAGTTAGCTTTAGTGCCATTAGGATTGCAAACAATTTAGTTTGCAGTGTAGGAGCCCAGTTGTTAATTCTTATGCCTATTTCTAGAGCGTGTGAAATATCGAAGGAAGTCGTTCGTTGCGACCAGGGACGACTTAAGTTTTCTCTCACGCTTCAACGGGGGTAACTGCGGTAAATATTAGGCGGTCACCTCCCGTGGAGATTACTTGTATGTGAGTGTTGGTGAAGCCTATACAGGTAGTCTCATAATTCCCCACAGGAACGCTATTCTCAGGTTTGCCAATCGCCCGTATGCTGCAGCAGTTATCTGGTTGATATGTGCTTCCGGAGACGTGCTTGGTGTTATACTAACCCCAAGATCTTTCTCCTTGAGCAAGGTTTGCAGTCTTTGGCCACCTAGCCTATACTTTGTCTGCGGTCTTCTTTGCCCTTCCCCGATCTTCATGACTTTGCATTTGGCGGGGTTAAGTTAAATTCAAGAAGCCAGTTGCTGGACTAGGTGTCCAGCATGTCCAGGTCTCTTTGAAGTCTTGCCTGATCCTCATCTGATTTAATTATCCTCATTAACTTCACATCGTCTGCGAACAGAGACACTTCTGAGTCTATCCCGTCCGTCACGTCATTCACATATACCAAGAATAGCACTGGTCTTAGGACTGACACCTGTGGGACACCGCTCGTTACAGGCGCCCACTATGATACCTCATCACGTACCATGACCCGTTGTTGCCTCCCTGTCAGGTATTCTCTGATCCATTGCAGTGCCCTTCCTGTTATACACGCCTGATCCTCTAACTTCTGCACTAATCTCTTATGAAGAACTGTGTCGAAGGCCTTACTGCAGTCCAAGAAAATGCAATCAACCCACCCAGACCTTCTCAGAACGTTCCAAGCTGCATTAACAAATGCAAGAAATAGAAAGCAAGAACTTAGGCAACAGGAATGGGAACAATTCGTTAGTGGATTAAATAGGTCTACCCCTTTAAGTCTGGCATGGAAAGGTATAAATAAAATAACCAGGAAAAAGACTGGCAATGTTGCTCATCCCTTTCCACTTGAAAAAGCAAATGACCTCATAAATGACTGGTCCAAAATCTCCAGGCATGAAAACCTGCCATCTCATATTAAAAAAAAAACTTAGAGAGTGGTTCGGAAGAAATGATGAAACTGATTAATTTTATGAGCCAAAATATTGATGAGAGTGATTGCCTCTTCACCGAGTATGAATTAGATAACGCATTAACTGAAGGTCAATCAACTGCTCCTGGAGAGGATGGTATAACCTATGATATTCTCAGAATTCTAAGGCACGTGCCTAATAATCCTTTGTTGGCACTGTATAATACCAGTTACATTGAGGGAGTTCTTCCTACTTCCTGGACCAATAGTCTCATTGTGCCTATCCCTAGGCCCCAACAGCCTGATACATTTAGACCGATCTCCTTAACTAGTTGTCTTTGTAAAATTTTTGAAAGAATGATACTTAACAGACTGTACTACAGAATCAGACACCAACTCTTCCCCTCCCTCTATGGGTTCATGAAAGGTAAGAGTGTGCAGAACTGTATTTCCATCTTTCTCACCACACACACCTCTACTAGTTTTACCACATTTCTTGATCTAAAATCTGTATTTGATATCACGAACAGAACTGTTATACTACATGAACTAGCCAAAATGAATATTGGTGGTAACCTACTCTGCTGGATAATAGGATACCTGTCAAACAGAGTATCCGCCTTTGACTACCGCCCACAGGATGGGTATGGGGTGCATAATAAAGATATCAAACTAAAAAAACTCTGTCCTCTACCTAGGCTTTAGAAGCGAGTCTAAAGAAATGTCCCTAGGTACACCGCAGGGAGGAGTTCTCAGTCCCATGCTATTTAATATTCTGATTAATGCTCTCCTAAATGCCCTACCTACCTCACCTAAACATATAGCTATAAGCTATGCTGATGACATCATGATCCATACAACAGGGCATAAAAAGATGAGTTCCGTTCTTAATGAAGTTCAAGCAATTTCTAATCGACTAGGCCTCGTAATATATTCCTCTAAAACAAAGATATTAACAAGCAAACGACATCACCCACCCATCTATTTGCAGGGTGAAAACATTAGCTACGTTAAAACTTACAGATATCTTGGTGTAGATGTACCCTTTACAAATCCACTATACCACAACTAAATAAAAAATGCAAAGATAGACTAAATGCTCTTAAAGCTGTTGCTGGCTACAACCTCAACTATGGTGCTAATGTGAGAATCGTGAGAATGATGTACATAGTCTATATTAGGTCCTTAATTGATTATGCTGCTCCCATGTTGATATTAGCTAGAGAAAGTTCTCTCCGACCCTTGGAGTTAATGCAAAATGAAGCTCTCAGAATTATTCTTGGCTGTCCCAAATCTACAAAGGTTCTTAATATGAGAAAGGAGCTTGGTATTACTAGTATTAGTGATAGGATTGTTGAGATTAACACTGTACTTGGTATTAGAATGTTAAGAAATGAACCAGACACTGTCACAATGAATCTTACTAAATGTCTAGAAGTAAATACTCACAGATCTAAATGGATTGTGAAAACATGCAATTACATTAAGTTTTACAACCTGCATGAATTGTATCACTGTAGACAACAAGAGAATTTCACCCCTCCATGGTAGATGTGTTCATTTAATATCACATACCTGCAAGCCCCTCCCAAGAAGCTCATTGCTAGTAATCCCTTCCTTAAATCACTTGTTAAAGCAACTGCTCAAGAAGAAATTTCTCGCCTAGCTGGTAGTAATAAGTTATCACAAGTTATATACACTGATGGATCTAAACAGGAGTCTTCTGGCAGGGCTGCATCTGCTCTGGTTGCCACCTCCCTAGTTAAGAACAATAATAATTTTTTTGAACTAGGCATAAGAATCAACAACTGGGCGTCTACACTGCAAACTGAATTGTTTGCAATCCTAATGGCACTAAAGCTAACTTATGACACTGAGCTTGACCCTATCATCATTACTGATTCTATGTCATCACTGAAGGCTCTTGACTCATATAATGACTCTAACAGCATGCTCATTGGAGAAGCCAGGTATAGATACTCAAAAATCCGGGACAGAGGAATTAATGTACAATTGCTATGGATTCCATCACACATTGGATTACTCCTTCATGATAAAGTTGATATGTTAGCCAAGAAGAGCACCCATAAGGAGAATGTAGAATATAACTTTGGTATATCTGTGTCTAGCATTAGGAATAATATTAGGAGAGAAATAAATAATGAAAATGATTGCTATAGGAATGCAGTTAGAAGCTTGAGTAGATCAAATTTCCTAAATTTGTTTGTAACAGATAAGTGAACTGTAGATATAAATCCAAATGTACAATTGTTAACCCTTTTGGGGCCTAGCTCCTAGGTCTTTTGTGTATCCATATGCTCTTGCGCTACCGTCCACAGGATGGATATGGAGTGCACAATAAACTAGCCACTTCGGTGGCAAAATCTAAAAATCTAATCTCCATGAATGTGCCTATCTGTGCTCATGATAACGTGAGCATAGATGGGCATGTTTATGGAGCAACTTGCAATGTGAACAGACTGACTGATGTTGTAGTGGCCAGGCTTAGGTTTGGCTACAGGTACTTCTGGCAGTTTGGGAGACACAGATGATCAAACTAAATGCAAATTATGTGATCAGGCATATGGTCACTGTCTTGAACACTATGTGCTTAATTGTCCACTTATTGAGAAATACAGAGATAGACAGTATAATAACCTATGTGACATGTCAAGATATCTTATTAATGAAAATAAGATACCAGTTATACTAAGCAAATTTCCTAAATTTGCTTGTAACAGATAAGTGAAATGTAGATATAAATCAAAATGTACAATTGTTAACCCTTTTGGGCCTAGTGCCTAGGTCTTTTGTGTATCCATATTCTCTTGCGCTACCGTCCACAGGATGGATATGGGGTGCACAATAAACTAGCCACTTCGGTGGCAAAATCTAATCTCTCTCGTGTCTTACTTCTGTTACTTTGTCATAGAACTCCAGAAGGTTTGTGACACAGGATTTGCCTTCCATGAATTCGTGCTGGTTGTCGTTTATAATCTTTTGCCGTTCCAGGTGTTCCACCATTCTCCTCCTGATTATCTTCTCCATTACTTTGCACACTATACACGTAAGTTACACTGGTCTATAGTTTAGTGCCTCGTTTCTGTCTCCTTTCTTAAAAAAATGGGAACTACATTTGTCTTCTTCCATACCTCATATAGCTGTCCAGTTTCAAGGAATGTGTTTAAGATTGTGGTTAGTGGCACACAGCATCTCTGCTCCCTCTCTAAGGAGCCACGGGGAGATGTCCGGTCCCATCGCCTTTGAGGTATCAAAGGCGATGAGCAACTTCTTCACCTCCTCCTCAGTTGTGTGTATGTCATCCAACACTTGTTGGTATATTCCTTGTTGGTGTCCCACTCTGTACTGTCTTCCCAAAGTCCTTTCTGCCTCCACTGTAAATACCTCCTTAAATCTCGTGTTGAGCTCCTCACATACCTCTTGGTCGTTTCTTGTGAGTTCCCCACCTTCTTTCCTCAGCCTGATCACCTGGTCTTTGACTGTTGTCTTCCTCCTAATGTGACTATACAGCAGTTTCAGGTCAGACTTGACTTTCGATGCTATGTCATTTTCGTACTGTCGCTGGGCCTCCCTCCTTATCTGTGCATACTCATTTCTGGCTCTTCGACTAATCTTATTTTCCTGGGTCCTTTGCTTTCTGTACTTTTTCCATTCTCTAGCATGCTTAGTCTTTGCCTCCCTGCACCTTTGGGTAAACCAAGGGCTCGTTCTGGACTTCCCATTATTTCTGTTGCCCTTGGGAACAAACCTTTCTTCTGCTTCCTTGCATTTTGTTGTTACGTATTATATCATTTCGTTTACTGACTTTCCTTCCATGTCTCTGTCCCACTGAACCTCCTGCAGGAAGTTCCTCATATCTGTGTAGTCCCCTCTCTTATAGTTTGGTTTTTCCCTTTCAACTCCTGTTGCCCTCTCCACCTGTAACTCTACTATGTACTCAAAGCTCAGAACCACATGGTCACTGGCTCCCAGTGGCCTCTCATATGTGATATCCTCAATGTCTGAGCTGCTCAGGGTGAACAAGAGATCCAGCCTTGCTGGTTCGTCCTCTCCTCTCTCTCTGGTAGTGTCCCTGACATGTTGGTGCATAAGGTTTTCCAGTACCACATCCATCATCTTGGCTCTCCATGTTTCTGGCCCCCATGTGGCTCCAGATTTTCCCAATTATTGCGCCCCCAGAATTGGGCCTCATTATATATATACCTGTATGATATATTTTATGTATATTTTCCATTTTCTATAATTTTATATTGCTGATATTCTCGATAATAGCTAAATCGTTAATATCTTGCTTTATATTATTATTGGACTATTATTGGACTTTTATTTGACATTATTTGACTTAGCTATATTTATTAGGTAGGATGTAACATTTTATATTGTGCTCGAGTATGTCGTAGCTGCCTTGGAGTTAGCAAACTACCGTTTGAGACTACGCTTGTGATACTGACGGCGTCTAGTTGCTGGGAGGAGTCAGTTGCTGACCACACCTGAGCTGGGTGGTTGCTTCTCCTCCCTCTCTCTCTCTCTGGCCTGCTGACCATCGTCGAGTCAACACCTCACTCATATTTCTACTTGTTTTCTCGACATTTAGACTCTGTTTGGGTAGAGTATGTATTTGGTTGTGAGACGAAACATACTTCTCAGGACTCTGTGTAACTCTGTTCACAGAGGATAGACTAGACAGTGATTTTTGACGTTTTTCTGGGTTGTGTGTCACATTGACACTCTGATACAACTCAGGTCTCTAGCTATAGCTCTGGACCTACTTCGATAACGCATCTGTGCACCATCACAGTTTGGGATTGTTTATGCTGAACCTAGCTTCAGTAGTAAAGGAGTTTTGTGACTGTTTTGGAGGATCTATTGATGGTCCCCAGTTAGTGTCGATTTTCTATCTCCTGGTTCCTGACGCTGTGTTGCTGTTGCCTGTTATATTGCTGTTCTGCGAATGGGTCATTTTACTGGTCAATCAAGCTGTTCTGATTGTCAGTTTATTAGAGAAGCTAGCTTATGAGAAGCTCAGTCGGACACTGGTTGAGTCGAGTCTTAGAGTTACCTGGAGCACACTCATACACACTTATATTCATATTTGTATATATTATTGTAATTACTGCCATTGTACCTGATGGTACTTTTGTATATGAGAGCAGTGTAGGAGCTACCCTCCTAATTAACCTAATTCATAACTTAATGAACATCCTTATCATATGTACATTTATTTACTTTGAAACCCTAGACACTAACTTGGTTAATAAACATATTAAATTTTATGCTTTAGTTAGTACCCTACCAGTTGTAATCCTCTTGAAGCTTAATGAATATGTTGGATAACTGGACCAGGATACTGACTTTGTTGCAAAAGCCCAGTAACAGGCTGGATGCTAGAAGGGCTATCCTTTCTAGTGTTCACTGGAGATGTCTATTATTAATAGATATCGTGTCATTTTGTAACACCAATCGATCTCCCTGTGGTTGAAGTCGCCCATAACCAGTAACTTTGTTCTGCTCGAGTGAGCTCCTCTTACCACCTCAGCCAGTGTGTCCACCATTGCTCTGTTGCTCTCTTCATATTCCTCTCTTGGCCTCCTGTATGTGTGTGTGTGTGTGTGTGTGTGTGTGTGTGTGTGTGTGTGTGTGTGTGTGTGTGTGTGTGTGTGATCCAACAATTAATATTTGCACCAATAACTCATTACAGTTGTGACCGGGTGTAGACTAGTGAATTGCTCATTACTTTATAATTTGTTCATGATTGTAACCATGTATAAACGTAAGTAAGTAAATTTACTTACTTACATGATTCATTACCTTTGAAACCTGTGAGTTTATTACCTTTGTAACTTGTTCAGCAATAAAAACTTTGAGGTCCAGTCCCTGAACCCATTATGTACCTCTGTAATCTTTTGACTACCGCCCACAGGATGGGTATGGGATGCATAATAAAGATATTAAACTAACTAGATGAACGAACTGTTTTTATAGGTTGCAACTCAGTTATACCCAATTTTATGAGTGGTAATACGATATCTTTTTTAAAACTATTCCTTACTGTATTGTGCATATCATCGATATAAAGTTATCGTAATATATGAAGTGAGTAATAGTTTTCTAGTGATGTAACTGCTCAATGGCGTCTGACAAAGACCCACTATAATAAGTTTATTTAAGTACAGGTACACATAAGTACAATCATCATACATAGTGTAAATTACCCCCCCCCCCCCCCGAAAAAAATAACAGGAAAAGTTGGTAAATGGATCTATAACTTCCTGACAAATAGAACACAAAGAGTAATAGTAAACAGAGTAAAGTCCCAGGCAGCCACAGTGAAAAGTTCTGTTCCACAAGGCACAGTACTCGCTCCCATTCTATTACTCATCCTCATATCTGACATAGACAGAGATGTAAGCTATAGCTCCGTGTCTTCCTTTGCGGATGACACCCGGATTGCCATGGCAGTGACCTCCATCGAAGACACTGCAAGACTCCAAGCGGACATCAACCAAATCTTCAAATGGGCCACTCAAAACAATATGAAGTTTAACGAGGAGAAATTTCAACTACTCTGATATGGAAAACTTGAGGAAATAAAAAATGTATCAAGGTATACGACAAATTCTAACCATACAACAGAGCGAAGAAGAAATGTGAAGGACTTGGGAGTGATAATGTCAGAGGATCTCGCCTTTAAAGACCACAACAATGTATCTACCTCATCGACTAAGAAAATGACAGGATAGATAATGAGAACCTTCAAAACTAGGGATGCTAAGCCCATGATGACACTCTTCAAATCACTTGTTCTCTCTAGGCTGGAATACTGCTGTACACAAACAGCCCCCTTCAAGGCTGGCGACATTGCAGACCTGGAGAGTGTATTCCCTGGAACGCAGGCGAGAGAGATACATGATAATATACACTTGGAAGGTCCTGGAGGGATTGCTACCAAAACTACACACGAAAATCACTCCCTATGAAAGCAAAAGACTCGGTAGGAGATGCAACATTCCCCCGATGAAAAGCAGGGGCGCCACGAGTACATTGAGAGACAACACCTTAAGTGTCCGGGGCCCAAGACTTCAACTGCCTCTCAGCATACATGAGGGGGATTACCAATAGACCCCTGGCTGTCTTCAAGAAGGCACTGGACAGGCCCCTAAAGTCAGTACCTGACCAACCGGGCTGTGGTTCGTACGTCAGTTTGCGTGTGGCCGGCAGTAACGGCCTTGTTGATCAGACCCTGATCCACCATGAGGCTTGATCTGAGACCGTGCCGCGGGGGCGCTGACCCCCGAAACCCTCTCCAGGTAAACTCCAGGTAAGTGACTTAATTTCATTGGAATCCATGTGACCTGTATTTTTTTTGCTCTACCGGTGAGAGTGTGAAGTGAGGGTGCACAGTGAACTAGGCACTCAGGCGGCACAACTAACTGTTTCTGAAGAGACTGCACTCCCAGTAATGACTATGTTTTAGTGGTAATAAGATACCTAAATGTTTTCTAGATTGTAAGTCCATATTGTTGTTAGTTACTTTAATATATTTATTATGCACTTCATACTTCTCCTGTTATCACAAACGTTTCACATAAAATTATTAATTTGACTGAAATAATACAAGAAAATGGATATACAAAACATGAGGTAAAATAAAACACATATATGACTTAAAGTAATGTGATGGTTGACGTGTTGGAATACACGCAACTCAACTGACTATAACCAATGAAACAAAAACTGAAGTTTCTCACAGATTTCTTAATGTAATGTTTAAATTCTCCCACTTTGTGGGTGTAGTACATTCTGTGTGAACATTAAGTGGGTCAGTAGTGCTTGTTGGCTTGAAGTTATCTGACGACTGCCACCATCATTAATGTTGTTGTTTACCCTCAAGTATACTGCAGCATCATCCACCTCAAGTATACTGCAGCATCCACCTCAAGTATACTGCAGCATCCACCTCAAGTATACTGCAGCATCCACCTCAAGTATACTGCAGCATCCACCTCAAGTATACTGCAGCATCCACCTCAAGTATACTGCAGCATCCACCTCATGTATACTGCAGCATCCACCTCAAGTATACTGCAGCATCCACCTCAAGTATACTGCAGCATCCACCTCAAGTATACTGCAGCATCCACCCTCAAGTATACTGCAGCATCCACCTCAAGTATACTGCAGCATCCACCTCAAGTATCTGCAGCATCCACCTCAAGATCTGCAGCATCCACCTCAAGTATACTGCAGCATCCACCTCAAGTATCTGCAGCATCACTCAAGTATACTGCAGCATCCACTCAAGTATCTGCAGCATCCACCTCAAGTATCTGCAGCATCCACCTCAGGTATGACTGCAGCATCCACCTCAAGTATGCTGCAGCATCCACCTCAGAGTATACTGCAGCATCCACCTCAAGTATACTGCAGCATCCACCTCAAGTATGCTGCACATCTTGGCATCCTCAAGTATCTGCAGCATCCACCTCAAGTATACTGCAGCATCCACCTCAAGTATACTGCAGCATCCACCTCAAGTATACTGCAGCATCCACCTCAAGTATACTGCAGCATCCACTCAGTTCTGCATCCATCAGTATGCTGCAGCATCCACCTCAAGTATACTGCAGCATCCACCTCAAGTATCTGCAGCATCCACCTCAAGTATACTGCAGCATCCACCTCAAGTATCTGCAGCATCCACCTCAAGATACTGCAGCATCCACCTCAAGTATACTGCAGCATCCACCTCAGTATCTGAGCTCACCTAGGTATACTGCAGCATCCAGTCAAGTATACTGCAGCATCCACCTCAATATGAGTCCTACCTCAAGTATACTGCAGCATCCACCTCAAGTATACGTCAGCATCACCTCAATATCTGCAGCATCCACCAAGTATCTGCAGCATCCACCTAGTATCTGCAGCACATCAATATGATGCTATCACGAACTCAGCATACCAGACATCACATCAAGTTATGGATCCACTGGAATCACTCATTACTGTCAGTATGCTGCCTCCTAAGTATCTGAGCATCCACCTCAAGGTAGTACTGCTAGCATCACTCAAGTATCTGCAGCATCCACCTCAGTATACTGGATACTCAGATCAGCTCACTCAATACTGCAGCATCCACCTCATAGTATACTGCAGCATCCACCTCATATATGACTCAGATCCACCTCGATGAGTATACTGCGCATCACCTCATATCTGCAGCATCCACCTCAGTATACTGCAGCATCACCTCAAGTATCTGCACATCCACCTCAAGTATACTGCAGCATCCACTCAAGTATACTGCAGCATCCACCTCAATATGCGCATCCACCTCATATCGCATCACTGTATATGCATCACCAAGTATCGCAGCATCCACCTCAAGTATACTGCAGCATCCACCTCAAGTATACTGCAGCATCCACTCAAGTATCTGCAGCATCCACTCAATACTGCAGCATCCACCTCAAGTATACTGCAGCATCCACCTCAAGTACTGCAGCATCCACCTCAGTAATGCATACTCAGATCGCAGCATCACTCAAGTATCTGCAGCATCCCTCAAGTATACTGCAGCATCCACCTCAAGTATACTGCAGCATCCTACTCCACAGTATCTGCAGCATCCACCTCAAGTATACTGCAGCATCCACCTCAAGTATACTGCAGCATCCACTCAAGTATACTGCAGCATCCACCCAAGTATACTGCAGCATCCACTCAGTATACTGCAGCATCCACCTCAGTAACTGCAGCATCACCTCAGTATCTGCAGCATCCACCTCAAGTATACTGCAGCATCCACCTCAAGTATACTGCAGCATCCACCTCAAGTATCTGCAGCATCCACCTCAAGTATACTGCAGCATCCACTCAAAGTATCTGCAGCATCCACTCAATATCTGCAGCATCCACCTCAAGTATCTGCAGCATCCACCTCAAGTATACTGCAGCATCCACTCAGTATACTGCAGCATCCACCCAAGTATACTGCAGCATCCACCTCAAGTATACTGCAGCATCCACTCAAGTATACTGCAGCATCCACCTCAAGTATACTGCAGCATCCACCTCAAGTATACTGCAGCATCCACCTCAAGTATACTGCAGCATCCACCTCAAGTATACTGCAGCATCCACCTCAAGTATACTGCAGCATCCACCTCAAGTATACTGCAGCATCCACCTCAAGTATACTGCAGCATCCACCTCAGTATACTGCAGCATCCACCTCAAGTATCTGCAGCATCCCTCAGATACTGCAGCATCCACAGTAACTGCAGCATCCACCCAATATACTGCAGCATCCACCTCAAGTATACTGCAGCATCCACTAAGAACTGCAGCATCCACCTCAAGTATACTGCAGCATCCACTCAAGTATACTCAGCATCCACCCAGTATACTGCAGCATCCACCTCAGGTATCTGCAGCATCCACCTCAAGTATACTGCAGCATCCACCTCAAGTATACTGCAGCATCCACCTCAAGTATCTAGCATCCACCTCAAGTATACTGCAGCATCCACCTCAAGTACTTGCAGCATCCACCTCAAGTATACTGCAGCATCCACCTACTCAGATCACCTCAGATACTGCAGCATCCACCTCAAGTATACTAGCATCCACCTCAAGTACTGCAGCATCCACCTCAGGTATACTGCAGCATCCACCTCAAGTATCTGCAGATACGTTCAGCTGCACCCCTCAGTATACTGCAGCATCCACCTCAGTATCACCCTCACTGCACATCCACTCAGAGTATGCAGTCCACCTCATATGCAGCATCCCCAAGTATGCATCCACCTCAGTACTCAGCATCCACCTCAGTATACTGCAGCACCTCTATGACTGCAGCATCACCTCAGATACTGCGCATCCACCTCAAGTATACTGCAGTCCCCTCAAGTATACTGCAGCATCCACCTCAAGTATACGCAGCATCCACTCAGTACTGCGCATCCACCCAAGATACTGCAGCATCCACCTCAAGATATGCAGCATCCACCTCAAGTATACTGCAGCATCCACTGTATACTGCAGCATCCACCTCAGTATACTGCAGCACCACCTCAAGTATACTGCAGCATCCACCTCAAGTATACTGCAGCATCCACCTCTATCTGCAGCATCCACTCAGTATATGCAGCATCCACCTCAAGTATCTGCGCATCCACTCAGGTATACTGCAGCATCCACCTCAAGTATACTGCAGCATCCACCTCAAGTATACTGCAGCATCCACGTCAAGTATACTGCAGCATCCACCTCAAGTATACTGCAGCATCCACCTCAGGTATACTGCAGCATCCACCTCAAGTATACTGCAGCATCCACCTCAGGTATACTGCAGCATCCACCTCAAGTATCCTGCAGCATCCACCTCAAGTATACTGCAGCATCCACCTCAAGTATCTGCAGCATCCACCTCAAGTATACTGCAGCATCCACCTCAAGTATCCTGCAGCATCCACCTGAAGATCAAACACTGACTATTGTGGATTTTAATTTTTATTTCACATAACTGACCACAGCACAAACAAGTAAAATACATCCAATTTTGGTACGACGTGAATTTGGTATCGACACATCGATACCAAATTATTTACATAACACTCCTGAGCAAGTTTGTTATATGGTTATATTTTAAAATAACTTTGACAATTACGAAAATATAGGCCGGGAGAGTAGCGGCGAAGCAAGAACAACAATGCGAATATATTTATTAATGGTTATAATCATAACCATGAACTGGTAAGCCAGCAGCGTCACATGACCACAAGCTCCAGCTGTGGGTCATCGTGTGGCTAAGACCCGCCTCAGGAAACACCTGTCCTGTTTCCTGACAAGCATTATACCTACGAAAATATTAATAGTAGTATTACCTTATTTTTACCAGAAAAAATCTTTATCACTAAATGAACTTTGAGTGGGTGATTGTTGCATTTAGATTTTAGTTATTTTAAAAATTCGCCAGATAATTTCGAGCATGAGATCATTATTTGTCGAAGAAGGCCAAAGCGATGAAGTCACACACCTTCTTGTACTGGTTGAGAAGTTGCTTGTATCTAGCAGTACCTTGCTCCAGACTCTTGCCCACGTTGCTCACACCTCGCCGTACTCTCACTAAGTCTTCAGGGAACTTCTCAGCTTCATTATGTTCTTCCACAGTGTTGTTTTCCGTGGCTCTGCGTCTCCTATTTAACACCTTGCAAGCCTCGTGTCCCTGCAGTTGTCTCCGGACGATATGATGGATCTCAAGGTTCTTGTGAAGATTTTTCTCCCCTCCCAGACCTTCCACCGTCCTTCGGAGTCTTTCCAGGGCGCTTAGGTCCTGCCTCTCTTCTGCTGTTAGTTGGTCAGACTTGACGAGCTCATTATATGTCTGGGACATATCTGGAATTGCCATGCCCTGGGACCCTTCTTCGATGTTTCCAACAGTAAAAGTTTGAGTAGTCGTATTGAGAACGCCTCGATTTCCTTTTATTTCATTGGTGACTTCCAAGTAATTTATTTCGTTTGGTGCAGAAAGTGAGAGCGAGGTGAGTGTTGCATCGTGTTGATCCTCTCCTCGTGTGCTTCCCTTACCTTCCTCTCCACTGTAATTTAATCCCAGCTTTGTCACATTCCTTTCTTTATCGATACTTTCACCAGTTACATGGTGAGCGTCCCTCTCTGTACCAGCAGAATCTTCCTCTCCAGCCTTACCATTTTCCCACTGTTCTCCAGTGAAAATAATCTCCGGGTAACTTTTCAGCATGTGTTCTAGTTCTTCATTCGTGATGAAATCAGTCTTGTAGTAGTGGACTTTGCCACTAGATGGAAAAGCTGGTCTACCTGTTGTTTCCTGTCTGGAGTTCTCGCCAGGGATAATATTGTAGTCGTCCGGTAGGAAAGTGGTACTTTCTTCACCTCTTGCCTTATCCTCGTAGTCATATCTTTCTGCATACTCTCCCTGATCTTCATCTGCATATCCAGCAGTTGCCAGGTCCTGCAGGTGCCGGAGCTGTGTGTCGCTCAGCATGATGACTGTCTCGCCTCTAGCTATGCTCTCGTCACTATGGTAGTACGATGGTTGCTCCTCCTCACCCACCGTGCTAGAAGTTTCAACCAATCCTTCACTGTCAGCGTCCGTCGTTGTGATCGTCCCAGATATATGCAGGTCTTCTCTGGCAAGTAACCTCTGAGGACCTGGGGTCCCATTGGAGTGCATGGGGTTCAAGTCGCTGGACTCATTTCCAAAATGGTACATGTGCGTCATTCTGTCGTCTTTGCTTGTTGTGTTGTCGCCTTTATGATCACTTCCGTCGCTGTGATCTTCGTTACCATCTTGGTCTTCAGTTTTGTAGTTCGTAATATTATGTTCTTCCTTCTCGTCGTTGACGTCCCAGTAACTTTTTATGTAGCCATCATACTCACTGTTGTCGTAATCATCTTCATCATACTCGTCATAGTTTTCGAAAAGAGTCTCTTCGTAGTCATAATCGTCCTCAGTATCATCATCATCATCACCACTATACTTGGCGTCACTGTTGCCTCCACTCTTCTCTTCAGCATCATCATTATTGAAATCGTCATCATTTTCAGTGTCATCACCCTCGCTATCTTCCATTTCAGTGTCATCTTCCTCTCTACCTTCTATTTCATTGTCATCACCCTCATCTTCATACTCATATTTCGCTTCACGTCCAGATTCATTATCCTCTAAGCTGTTATAATCTGCGTAATCATCTGTGTCATCGTTTTCATTATCATATACGTTCCTGCTTGTGTCACCACCTCCTCTTCCAGCAACACCATACAACGTTGGTTCACCCGGCGGGGCACCACTGACTGGTGAACTAGGGTGCTTCAGCACCTCGGACAAGCGCTCAACAATTTCAGAAGGCGTGGCGAGGGTCACTGTAAGCTCCTCGTCAGAATATGTCAAAACAGTGTAGGTTAGGTTTGAGAGTGTGGGCGGTGTATAGGTGGCTGTAGGGAGTGTGGTAGGCGTGTGCTGTGTGTCGTCCACTGTAGGGAGTGTGGTAGGCGTGTGCTGTGTGTCGTCCACTGTAGGGAGTGTGGTAGGCGTGTGCTGTGTGTCGTCCACTGTAGGGAGTGTGGTAGGCGTGTGCTGTGTGTCGTCCACTGTAGGGAGTGTGGTAGGCGTGTGCTGTGTGTCGTCCACTGTAGAGAGTGTGGTAGGCGTGTGCTGTGTGTCGTTCACTGTAGGGAGTGTGGTAGGCGTGTGCTGTGTGTCGTTCGTTGTAGGGAGTGTGGTAGGCGTGTGCTGTGTGTCGTTCGTTGTAGGGAGTGTGGTAGGCGTGTGCTGTGTGTCGTTCACTGTAGGGAGTGTGGTATGCGTGTGCTGTGTGTCGTTCGTTGTAGGGAGTGTGGTAGGCGTGTGCTGTGTGTCGTTCGCTGTAGAGAGTGTAGTAGGAGTGTACTGTATATCGTTCGTTGAAAATAATGTCATAGTGGTAGATGTGTATTGTGTGTTGTTCTGTGTGGGAAGTGTGGTGGGCGTGGGCGGTGGGTCATAAACGGCAGCAAAAATGCCCCCAGGCAGCTTGGCACAGGATACCACGCCCACGAGGCTCAAGACCAACCTGTGGGAGAGATAAACATGTGGATAAATATCGCTGTAGTGTATATTGCTCAGTGACTGAAGCTAAGTCAAAATCGTCACATAAATCAAAAGCGGGCATTACTATATCCATGTGATTTGTTAATTAGAATAGAGAACATCAAAGGCAAGGATGACTACTCACTAGTACACTGCTAAGAGGAAAGACAAACACATATTGACTATTGTCTTAAAAGTATCTTTACACAATCTTCTTGAAGAACTGGGAGTCTAACCAAAATTTGATCCAAGTCTTAACTATTTTCTGTGTTGGTGTTTTAAAATGACGTTTCAAAAATTAGTCTCTAAATACAATATCAAAATACAAAGGCCACGATCTTCTTTTCCGATTTTTACTCCCTTTTTCAACAAATGACAACAGGTATGGAATTACATATTATAGCTGGAGTAAGAGTTTTTATACAATTTTAAGGTTTTTGAATCTGTATAACCTCAACATATGCAACTCTAGTGACGTGATATTTCGGAATCTCGTTGCTCGATTGCTAGCGCACTTGGCTCACACACTGAGGTCCGTGGATCGATCCCTGGTATAGGTGGAAACATTAGGACGTGTTTCCTTAAGACACC
Organism: Cherax destructor; assembly: GCA_009830355.1. Lineage (NCBI taxonomy): Eukaryota > Metazoa > Arthropoda > Malacostraca > Decapoda > Parastacidae > Cherax > Cherax destructor. The sequence continues at coordinate 147,851 of WNWK01003373.1, read as the reverse complement.
TACTGTCCTTGTTCACCTAGCAATAAAATAGGTACCTGGATATTAGCTGACTGGTGTGGGTCGCATTCTTGGCACAAAAATTGACCTAATTTGCCCGAAATGCTTTCTATATAGATCACAACACAATACAGATACAGAAATGCATGCGCAGGTCTCCTGACCAGCAAAAGGTAACCAGTTATGAAGGTCCCTTCACCATATTCAACTTCAATAACAAAAACATACAGTGGGATCAAGTCAACCATGACCTAAATGAAACAAGTTGGGAGGATATCCTAAACAACACAGATCAGAACCTTTGCTCAGAAAGAATTAACTGTGTCACTTGAGGTATGCTCAAGGCACATTCCTTTAAGAAAAAGAAAGAGAAGATGTAAACTAGAAAGAGAGAGACGCTCCCTATACAGACAAAGGCATGGAATCACAGAGCTGTTGAAAGGGGCTAGTTGTTCCTGAGTTTCTTGTCTCCTGTATGATTCCTTAAGCTTAAGGAATCATACAGGAAACAAGAAACTCACGAAGAACTTAAAAAACAATAAATTACATGCCCATGCACTCGGCCCCATGCCCCGACTCGTGCAACTCTGTGTTCATCAGGAACTGCAAGAAGCCCCTGTCACGTGGCTTCAGCATTCTATGGAGAGAGAGCATGGACACAGGGGTCATCCCACACTCACTGAAAATAACAGACATAGTCCCCCTCCACAATGGTGGCAGTAAAGCAATTGCAAAGAACTACAGACCGATAGCACTAACATCCCATATCATAAAAATCTTTGAAGGGTTCTAAGAAGCAAGATAGCCAACCACCTAGATACCCATCAGTTACACAACCCAGGGCAACACAGGTTTAGAGCAGGCAGCTCCTGGACCTGGGACCAAGAGAGCATGTAGGCCAGGATGAATTACAACAATTGGATATGCTGAATATTGAAGACAGAGTAAAACAACTTAAATTAAATCAAGTTTATAAAATTGCTCACAAACAGTGTCCAGAATATCTTGCTGCCAATTTTGTCAAGGCTGGGAACCAAAGCAGTCATAGTACTAGGGGCAGAGAGCACAACTTTGTAGTTCCCACAGTCAGTGGCCAGGCTTCAAACACCTTTTATTGTACAGCAATAAAGGAATGGAACAGACTGCCTGCACATGTCAAAGCCAGTCACAGCATGAGCCAGTTCAAGAAGAGAGCCAAAAAGTACCTAATGAATGTAGCGACAGAAAGGGAGGAGAATGATTTTTTATTTTTTTAGTTAACACACATGTATATGTAAATAACTCTTTTTACCTTATTCCTAGTATACATATATCCTTTATAATATAATGACATATATATCCTACAATGTAAAAATTAAGGTATAAAAAGGACCCCAATGGAAATAAGTCACTCTGTCTGACTTTTTTGGGTTATCCTAGGTTCTCTACACATATGCTGCTATGTATGATAATGTATGTAAATGTATTTGTGTATACCTGAATAAACTTATTTACTTACTTACTTACTTACTTACCTGTCCCAACTACTGGACCACTATGACAAGGTCTTAGATTCACTAGCGGACAAACAAAATGTAGATGTAGTATACAGAGACTGCGAAAGCTTTCGACAAGTGTGACCATGGTGTAATAGCGCACAAAATGCGTGATAAAGGAATAACAGGAAAAGTTAGTAGATGGATCTATAACTTCCTAACAAACAGAGCACAAAGAGTAATAGTAAACAGAGTAAAGTCTGAGGCGGATACAGTGAAAAGCTCTGGTCCACAAGGCACAGTACTCGCTCATATCCTGTTCCTTATCCTCATATCTGACATAGACAGAGATATAAGCCACAGCTCCGTGTCTTCCTTTTGCGGATGACACCCGAATTTTCATGACGGCGTCATCCATCGAAGACACCGCAAGACTCCAAGTGGACATCAACCCAATCTTTAAATGGGCCACGGAAAACAACTTGAAGTTCAACGAAGAGAAATTTCAGTTACTCCTATATGGAAAACTCCAGGAAATTAAAACCTTGGAATGATAATGTCAGAGGATCTCGCTTTCAAGGATCACAAATGTTTCTCATATCTTCTAAGAAAATGATAGGATAGATAATGAGAACCTTCAAAACTACGGATGCCAAGCCATGATGGTTCTCTTCAAATCGCTTGTTCTCTCTAGGCTGGAATATTACGACCCCTTTCAAGCCAGGCGAAATTGCAGATCTAGAGAATGTACAGAGAACTTTTACGGCACACATAAATACGATAAAACACCTAAACTACTGGAAACGGCTTAAGTCCCTTGATTTGTATTCCCTGGAACGCAGGCGAGAAAGATACATGATAATTTACATTTGGAAAATCTAGAGCGACTAGTCCCAAACTCGCACAGGAAAATCACTCCCTACGAAAGCAAAAGACTGGGCAAGAGATGCAACATCCCCCCAATGAAAAAGCAGGGGTACCACGAGTACACTAAAAGACAACACAATAAGTGTCAGGGGCCCAAGACTGTTCAACTGCCTCCCAGCATACATAAGGGAGATTACCAATAGACCCCTGGCTGTCTTCAAGAAAGGCGCTGGACGGGCACCTAAAGTCAGTACCTATCAGCCAGGCTGCGGTTCGTATGTTGGTTTGCGTGCGGCCAGCAGTAAGAGCCTGGTTGATCAAATCATGATCCACCAGGAGGCTTGGTCACAGACCGGGCCGTGGGGGCGTTGACCCCCGAAACCCTCTCCAGGTATAGCAGTATGTCATTGATGTCAGCTAGGCCTGTATACCTTGTACATGTACTTGAAGATATGAAGATTATTATTATGATATGATTATTATTTATTAATTATTATTCAACGCACTGGCCGACATATCCGGTGAGATATTTCTGATGCCATCATTTATTCTAGCACACAGAGTATTAATGTTAGCTACTGGTATACAGAAAGCATAATCCTTCACAATTCCCCAGAAGAAGTCGAAAGTGGTGACATCAGGGGAGCTTAAGGTGCTTCAACAACGAAGTTATTACCACCTTCACCAGATGTCACTAGAGTGTGTAGGTGGGTAACTCTTGAAGGTGTGTAGATGAGGTCCAGACTCAAGGCTCTCTACACCCACCACCATTACTGGAGAGACACCCCTCTAGGGAGGTTCCTTGACGCTGAGGGGCTCTTGATCTAGGGAAATGGATCTATGCTCCAGTTCCCTGAATTGAGCCTGAATACCTTCCACCCCCCCCCAAATGCGCTGTATAATCCTACGGGTTTTACGCTCCCCATGATTATAATACTAATAATACTGGAGACAGTAGCAGAAGAAATAATATAATATAATAATAATCTTTATTTCTACCAGTACATGTACAAGGTATACAGTCCTAGCTGACGTCAGTCACATACTACTATATAGAAAGCCGCTTGTTATGCTGAGCATTTCGGGCAAATTAGGTCAGTTTTGTCCCAGGATGCGACCCACACCAGTCGACTAACACCCAGGTACCCATTTTATACTGATGGGTGAACACAGACAACTGGTGTAAAGAAACACGCCCAATGTTTCTACCCTCGCTGGGAATCGAACCCAGACCCTCGTCGTGTGAAGCGATAGCTTTAGCCACCAGGCCACGGGACACCCAAGCTAAGACTCCATACCACTCATCAACGAGGAATATACATCCCAAACCATAAGTTTTCTACACAAACGCCTACACCCTGATACAGTGAAGAAAATCCAAAACTAAGTCCGTGGGAAAGTAGTCAGTGACTATTGCTTTACCCCATGGGATGTCCCTGGACCCGGCACATGTCACACCCCAACACAAGCCTCATATTTTTTAAACCTGAGCTGAGCTCACACCTCTACAACAACAATTGTCATCAAAGATTTGTTAAGTTATACCATGAATTAAGGAAAGATCCTGGACTTCACCTTACGAAACAGATAAAGTAAATTCGATAGTAATTATAGACAAGGTAGATTATAGTGGAAAAATAAACATGTTATTAGAAGACTTGGGAACTTAGGTGCCACTTAAGGTTTGGGGAGTCTTAATTCTAATTTCAACACACAAAATTAATGAACTTGAATTAGCATAGCTACGCCAGCAGGGAACAACACAGTGTTTGTAGGTTACCTTTTTTAAGTGTAAACTAATTTAGAAAATTAATGTTGCTTATGAAAAATTAAGGGAATTCATTCAGAGACTCACTGGTAAGGAGCCACTAGGGGCGAGGGGGAAGTGGGGACAGACGAAGAATAGCCGGTGAGAGGAAGACCTGAAGGCGAAGAGAAAGAGTCAGGACTAAACCCAACCGTTTGTGGGGTAAACCCCTTTATAATTAAGGGAAGTAATGAAAACTGAGATTTTAAGAGAGAAGTTTTTAACAATAATTTATTAATTGTGAATGTATACAATGAGATGTGTATCTGTGTATAGAAATATAATTTAGTTTCATCACTTTTTTTTAATTAAAATATTTTTGATGTTACTGTTCAAGTGAGTTGTAACATTAATAATAACGTACGTGTTGTTGAAGACAACTTACACCTAACAAACCGTTTTCTAAATATACACATTTTTTATTTTTTACAATTTTTAATATTTTTGAGTACTCACCATTTATAGAGGGTCATGATGTGGACCGTGGCTGGTGGACCTTGGCTGGTGGACCGTGGCTGGTGGACCGTGGCTGGTGGACCGTGGCTGGTGGACCGTGGCTGGTGGACAGTGGCTGGTGGACCGTGGCTGGGAGTGGACTGTTGTGTTGGTCTCACCAGCACTCACCTTGCCCTCACACATATATCCATCACATCTGCCTGTCTCTTTTGCGTTATGAGTAAAAGTGAAATCAGACGCCGTTCAATGGGATTACCTACGGTTGTTTAGGGAACAAAAAGAATTGTTTTACTTTGTGACGACTGACCTGGCACAGGAAGCGGATGTTGGCCATGACGGCGGCGTCACAGGCGGTACCTGACTTCCGGTCACAAACACACTACCAAATATTTACATTTTACATCCAATTGTTTATATTCCGAGTGTGTGGATCCCGGCTTCTTCCTGTTTCACAGCTGAAGTAATTACAAGTAAATATTCCAGGCGTCAAGGAACAGAAAGAATTTAAAACTGAATTTGTTTGATGTATCTTATCAATGGAAGATTATTATAGATTCATTGAACAACAAAAATCAGTATGGGTCGTCAAAGTTTATTTTTACATGATACAATATTTACACAGAAATTACTGAACACTTTTAGTAGGATGAAAATGACTGTATAAAGGAATATTGTCTTAATAGAAAGTAAGTAAATGTTTATTTTAAGCTTTATATATAATTTTAATTATGTAGAATTGAACGTGGCGAATTGAATTTAGTAAATTATATAGTATGGTTAGTTGGTTAATGGGGGTTTAAAGCCTATTTACACGAGGGTCATTAAGGTTTTCTCCACCAAACAAAGAACTTTACTTCCTAAACTAGAGATGAAAACTAATTTTCAGCATATACCCACCGAGAATAATATACCCCGGTGAATATACCCATCAAGAAAAATATACCCCGGTGAATATACCCACCGAGAAAAATATACCCCGGTGAATATACCCACCGAGAAAAATATACCCCGGTGAATATACCCATCGAGAAAAATAAACCCCGGTGAATATATCCACCGAGAAAAATATACCCCGGTGAATATACCCACCTAGAAAAATATACCCCGGTGAATATACCCAGAGAAAAATATACCCCGGTGCATATACCCACCGAGAAAAATATACCCCGGTGAATATACCCACCTAGAAAAATATACCCCAATGAATATACACAGAGAAAAATATGCCCTGGTGAATATACCCACCGAGAAAAATTTACCCCGGTGAACATACCCAAAAAGATAAATATACCCCGGTGAATATATCCTCTACTATATGGTTCTCCATATTTTTTTTACAGAGGCGTATATACATGACGCCTTTTGCTCTGCCCTCATTGATCATAATAAAAGATATCAAAATAATAAATACAACAGATAAAGAATGAATTATGATCATTTAAAATATAAGAATCACCTTCCCGTCTGCTGCACCATCAGTCATTACTTCTTATTATTTGACTTCATAAAATGTTTTTTATTAAGATTGACGTTGACATGATTAATTAACCCATTCCAGTCTTTTTTATTGCTGTATGATAGGTGTTTGAGGTCTGGCAGCCTACTGTATGATAGGTGTTTGAGGTCTGGCAGCCTACTGTATGATAGGTGTTGAGGTCTGGCAGCCTACTGTATGGTAGGTGTTTGAGGTCTGGCAGCCTACTGTATGGTAGGTGTTTGAGGTCTGGCAGCCTACTGCATGATAGGTGTTTGAGGCCTGGCAGAATACTGTATGATAGGTGTTGAGGTCTGGCAGCCTACTAGATGATAAGTGTTGAGGTCTGGAAGCCTACTGTATGATAGGTGTTTGAGGCCTGGAAGCCTACTGTATGATAGGTGTTTGAGGCCTGGAAGCCTACTGTATGATAGGTGTTTGAGGCCTGGAAGCCTACTGTATGATAGGTGTTTGAGGTCTGGCAGCATACTGTTTGATAGGTGTTTGAGGCCTGTAAGCCTACTGTATGATAGGTGTTTGAGGCCTGGTAGCCTACTGTGTGATAGGTGTTTGAGGCCTGGAAGCCTACTGTATGATAGGTGTTTGAAGCCTGGAAGCCTACTGTATGATAGGTGTTTGAGGTCTGGCAGCCTACTGTATGATAGGTGTTTGAGGTCTGAAGCCTACTGTATGATAGGTGTTTGAGGCCTGGAAGCCTACTGTATGATAGGTGTTTGAGGTCTGGCAGCCTACTTTATGATAGGTGTTTTAGGCCTGGAAGCCTACTGTATGATATGTGTTTGAGGCCTGGAAGCCTACTGTATGATAGATGTTTGAGGCCTGGAAGCCTACTGTATGATAGGTGTTTGAGGCCTGGAAGCCTTCTGTATGATAGGTGTTTGAGGTCTGGCAGCCTACCGTATTTTAGGTGTTTGAGGTCTGGAAGCCTACTGTATGATAGGTGTTTGAGGTCTGGAAGCCTACTGTATGATAGGTGTTTGAGGCCTGGCAGCCTACTGTATGGTAGGTGTTTGAGGTCTGGAAGCCTACTGTATGATAAGTGTTTGAGGTCTGGCAGCCTATTGTATGATAGGTGTTTGAGGTCTGGCAGCCTATGTATGATAGGTGTTTGAGGTCTGGCAGTCTACTGTATGATAGGTGTTTGAGGTCTGGCAGCCTACTGTATGATAGGTGTTTGAGGTCTGGCAGTCTACTGTATGATAGGTGTTTGAGGCCTGGAAGCCTACTGTATGATAGGTGTTTGAGGTCTGGAAGCCTACTGTATGATAGGTGTTTGAGGTCTGGCAGCCTACTGTATGATAGGTGTTTGAGGTCTGGAAGCCTACTGTATGATAGGTGTTTGAGGTCTGGCAGCCTACTGTATGGTAGGTGTTTGAGGTCTGGAAGCCTACTGTATGATAGGTGTTTGAGGTCTGGCAGCCTACTGTATGATAGGTGTTTGAGGCCTGGCAGCCTACTGTATGATAGGTGTTTGAGGTCTGGAAGCCTACTGTATGATAGGTGTTTGAGGTCTGGCAGCCTACTGTATGATAGGTGTTTGAGGTCTGGCAGCCTACTGTATGATAGGTGTTTGAGGTCTGGCAGCCTACTGTATGATAGGTGTTTGAGGTCTGGAAGCCTACTGTATGATAGGTGTTTGAGGTCTGGCAGCCTACTGTATGATAGGTGTTTGAGGCCTGCCTGTTGATAGGTGTTTGACTGGAGCTATGATAGGTGTTTGAGGTCTGGAAGCCTACTGTATGATAGGTGTTTGAGGTCTGGCAGCCTACTGTATGATAGGTGTTTGAGGTCTGGAAGCCTACTGTATGATAGGTGTTTGAGGCCTGGAAGCCTATATGATAGGTGTTTGAGGTCTGGCAGCCTACTGTATGATAGGTGTTTGAGGCCTGGAAGCCTACTTATGATAGGTGTTTAGGCCTGAACCTATGTATGATAGGTGTTTGAGGCCTGAAGCCTACTGTATGATAGGTGTTTGAGGCCTGGAGCCTACTGTATGATAGGTGTTTGAGGCCTGGAAGCTTACTGTATGATAGGTGTTTGAGTCCTGGAAGCCTATATGATAGGTATTTGAGGTCTGGCAGCCTACTGTATGATAGGTGTTTGAGGCCTGGAAGCCTACTGAATGATAGGTGTTTGAGGCCTGGAAGCCTACTGTATGATAGGTGTTTTAGGCCTGGAAGCCTACTGTATGATAGGTGTTTGAAGTCTGGCAGCCTACTGTATGATAGGTGTTTGAGGCCTGGAAGCCTACTGTATGATAGGTGTTTGAGGCCTGGAAACCTACTGTATGACAGGTGTTTGAGGCCTGGAAGCCTATTGTATGATAGGTGTTTGAGGTCTGGCAGCTTACCGTATGATAGGTGTTTGAGGTCTGGAAGCCTACTGTATGATAGGTGTTTGAGGTCTGGAAGCCTACTGCATGACAGGTGTTTGAGGCCTGGCAGCCTACTGTATGATAGGTGTTTTAGGCGTGGAAGCCTACTGTATGATAGGTGTTTGAGGCCTGGAAGCCTACTGTATAATAGGTGTTTGAGACCTGGAAGCCTACTGTATGATAGGTGTTTGAGGCCTGGAAGCCTTCTGTATGATAGGTGTTTGAGGTCTGGCAGCCTACCGTATGGTAGGTGCGTGAGGTCTGGAAGTCTACTGCATGACAGGTGTTTGAGGCCTGGAAGCCTACTGTATGATAGGTGTTTGAGGCCTGGAAGCCTACTTTGTAATAAGTGTCTGAGATCCTCTGAACTATGACTCGTAGCTTGGAAATACACAGCTTTCTTTAGGATTCTGGACATAACGTTAAGATGTAAAGTGTGTAGTGCATCCTAGGTCGTACATCTTAGGATGCACTGTCCTAGGATATACACCCTGGGCTGTACATCTTAGCATGCACTCTCCTAGGATATACACCCTGGGCTGTACATCTTAGGATGCACTGTCCTAGAATATACACCCTGTGCTGTACATCTTAGGATGCACTGTCCTAGGATATACACCCTCGGCTGTACATCTTAGGATGCCCTGTCCTAGGATATACACCCTGTGCTGTACATCTTAGCATGCACTGTCCTAGGATATACACCCTGGGCTGTACATCTTAGGATGCACTGTCCTAGGATATACACCCTGGGCTGTACATCTTAGGATGCCCTGTCCTAGTATATACACCCTGGGCTGTACATCTTAGCATGCACTGTCCTAGGATATACACCCTGGGCTGTACATCTTAGCATGCACTCTCCTAGGATATACACCCTGGGCTGTACATCTTAGGATGCACTGTCCTAGGATATACACCCTGGGATGTTCATCTTAGGATGCACTGTCCTAGGATATACACCCTGGCCTGTACATCTGAGTCATACAATGTCTCACATGTATAGTCATTACCTGGGATGTATAGTCATTACCTGGGATGTATAGTCATTACCTGGGATGTCCATCAATAATAAGGATAAACAAAAACACAGTTGTTAAATTTGATAAAATATATTATAATTACAATTTTTTATTACCTACAAAATTATATATACCTATTTTCACCAAAAGGCCATTGAATAATATAAATTCTTATAAGTTACTGCAGACAAATATTTGTATATACATCAATTTTTTAAAAACTTTCAGCTGATTTCTAATCCACAAATGTTGACTCGTCTGACACTCAATGGTAGGTGTCTGTTAAAAACTTGTACAAATTAACCACTAGTTATAAAAATAGCTTTAGCAAGTCATGCAAAAAAAGTTTAAGTATAAATCTCGGTAATATAAATGTAAGAAGTTTTACAAATACTATTCAACTGTTTTACTTTCTGTTTTGGAGAAACCAAATGAATTCTTTAAGGTTCGCTCATATATGAAATCGTCTGAGAGACCATATATATATATAATATATATATATATATATATATATATATATATATATATATATATATATATATATATATATATATATATATATATATATATTATATATAATATATGTATATATATATAATATATATATATATATATATATATATATATATATATATATATATATATATATATATATATATATATACATGTATATATATATATATATATATATATATATATATATATATATATATATATATATATATATATATATATATATATATATCCTAACTTTAATGTGGGTACCAGAGCGTAATCAATAAGTGATGGTCTACAGCAAAAATATTGTAAAGTTGGTATAAAATAACGGGAAGTGCGAGAGAAATAATGATAGGCTTTAATTAAGGTTTACATTAGACTGACATGGGTGAGGATGCATGGAGGGAGACTAACCTACGCTGTTTCCTAAGAATAATGAATAGGAAATGGGTAAAGAAAAAAAAATTAAAGAAAATCACAATACACAGCAGCTTTGACCAAAATAATTTTTTAGTAGGCTAGAGATAGTTAATTTTAGGAAGTATTAGCTGTTACAGGAGACGTTATCATAGAGTAATGAAGGCTGGAGTGACGGCTGCTTGCCTCTTCCTCCCCAGATCAATATAATGAAAGAGCGTTACTAAGTTAACCAAATATTTTTTAGCACTACGTGTCTTCCAGTATGAATCAAAAGTGATTACGTAATTTATATTTTTACTTAGAGTTCGTAAAATTTTGAAAAATTATGAATAAGTAGGAACATTTGAGTAATGTATGAGTGGGGAAGAGCGTTAGTCTGTGTGACTTACAAGTTCTTCATTGTTACAGGAAGCTCAAGTGATTATCTTACACCCTGGGATGTAACACAAACATTCTGAGTAACACTCGGATGTAACACAAACATTCTGAGTAACACTCGGATGTAACACAAACATTCTGAGTAACACTCAAGAACACTACCATCGAGTGATCCAAGAACAACTTACAAGGTCCTTGTTGTCACCAACCTTCATTCTGATGACAACACAGTATCAGTGTATGGCGGAAGATGTTTCCAATAAAAAATCATTAAATTAACACTAATCTATGCAAAGTGTGAATATCTTTAGACAGAATTACGAAACACAGGTAAGATAAATAGATCCATATATTTCGGCCTCATAGACACTTCTGTTAACAGGGTCACTAAGGCTGCACTATATAGATCTGTCTTTAATGTATTTCATATTTCTATCTAAGTGGTTTCTCATTTTGCCTGATTGAAGATGTAAGATGGTGGGAAGAGCCTGGTAACAAGACGCTGAAGGGGCTCTCCAAGGTACGAGGTATCCTACGTTATTACTAAAATAGAATACACTACGCATATTTGAAGAAATTTTAATAAAAATCATTCACACATTATCTGGATAGCCAGAGCAAAAACAGTAGGCTATACTGAACTTGATTAGGATACCAGAGCAGGTACATATACAGTATGTCAATGATACTCTGAATTTTTTTTAGACATTCCAATGGTTTCATATGAAACAAAACCGATATAAACATCTTAGTTACTTGCCACAAGAAATATATTTTAGCACGACATATATTTCTACACAATATTTCAAGCTTGGGTATGGGAGTTTCTTGTCCTGTGTTGATGTACCTGGAAGAGCCATATGGAGGGAAGACTATCAAGAAGTTTAGCACATAATTAAGTGAATGGTTGTACTCAGGTGAGGAAGAGGATCACCTAAGACGTCAACTGAGGCAACCATTGTTTACCTGGCCTCCCACACCCTGGTGAGTGAGGCAACCATTGTTTACCTGGCCTCCCACACCCTGGTGAGTGAGGCAACCATTGTTTACCTGGCCTCCCACACCCTGGCTTGACGAACATCTCATGCATGACATCAATAAAACACTATGACAGTAAGACTTAAATTGAATAATAAATATTGTTATGTTTTAAATAATACAGAAACTTTCACTTTGTTCATTGTGAATAATGCAGCATAAGAGTAGACTAGTTGGTCTAAAGAATTACTTGTAAACTGGCTGTCTTAACTTCATACTGGATGCGGTTTCCAGCAAATTTCTCTCCTTATGGTTAGCCTCTCATCTATTTATAAAACAAATAACCAATTATTGCATAGCACAACGTTATTAACTGAAATATTACAGAGGCGATACAAAATTTTGAAGTGCAAAGTTTTAGAAGCTAGGGACCCAGGGAGCAGATTCTACAATACACAGTCAGATAATCACTGTTTAAGGGACGTGTAACAAGCTCGTTGCACTGTCTTAGCAACAGTGAAATACTGACTTTCATTAAGAGGATGTGATGAACTTCCACAACTTGCGTGTTTTCCTTCTCAATTTCAGAATCTTTTCGAGGCAAAAGAAAGATTGCAGACACTTGTTTACCTTCTCACTCCGGGAGAAGCACAGTGAGAGAAGTGAGGAAGCAGACACCAGTGAGGGACCTATGCCGTACATTATGACTACACTCCCTACGTCATCACATGCGACATTTCTGTAGTATAAACTCTACTCAGACATAACTGACAATATGCAATGGTTGCAGATGCATGCAATGTGCAGCGGCAGGTGCCAAGGGGCGAGCAACGGGAGAAGCAGGACCCTGGTTATGTCTAGAAGTAGTACTGGCACACGAAGTAGTCCCTCTCCTTACAGTCATAGTTGTAGGCACGGAAGGAACTCTGGCCGAAGAGTCCCATGCACTTACCAGAACCACTAGGCACTTCTTCGTTCCACGTGTCTTTGCTCATATCTACTGGTACTCCAGCCTGCAACACATTAATAATATGTTGATACTTCACCACCACTATCACAATGATCTCGATATATTACTAATACAGTATATTGTTTTTTTTTATACTAATACTATATTGGTATTTAAATACTACTACTACTAATAATAATAATTATAATACAATATACTGAACTTTAATAATAAAACTACAGTATCTTGGTCTTTGGATATTTATACTATATTCGCCTACATTTTATTGATTTCTAATTAAAAGTATAATCAATTTTGTTACAAGACAGTAACAATGAGCAGTGAAAATGATGAATGAATGACAACGGTGAGAGATCAGTCAATTATATTTTTATCCTCTTCATATGGCCGAATTTTGACATAGTACTGGGCACCTCCAGTACTGGGCACCTCCAGTAGCGAGCACTTCCAGTAACGAACACTTCCATGACT
>WNWK01003373.1:107143-129643 GCA_009830355.1 Cherax destructor | reverse complement strand
TCATACAGCAGACACATGTAGTGTACCTTGCATCATACAGCAGACACATGTAGTGTACCTTGCATCATACAGCAGACACATGTAGTGTACCTTGCATCATACAGCAGACACATGTAGTGTACCTTGCATCATACAGCAGACACATGTAGTGTACCTTGCATCATACAGCAGACACATGTATGTAGTTTATCATACAGCAGATACATGTAGTGTACCTTGCATCATACAGCAGACACATGTAGTGTACCTTGCATCATACAGCAGACACATGTAGTGTACCTTGCATCATACAGCAGATACATGTAGTGTACCTTGCATCATACAGCAGACACATGTATGTAGTTTATCATACAGCAGATACATGTATGTAGTTTATCATACATCAGATACATGTAGTGTACCTTGCATCATACAGCAGACACATGTATTGTACCTTGCATCATACAGCAGATACATGTAGTGTACCTTGCATCATACAGCAGACACATGTAGTGTACCTTGCATCATACAGCAGACACATGTAGTGTACCTTGCATCATACAGCAGACACATGTAGTGTACCTTGCATCATACAGCAGACACATGTAGTGTACCTTGCATCATACAGCAGACACATGTAGTGTACCTTGCATCATACAGCAGATACATGTAGTGTACCTTGCATCATACAGCAGACACATGTATGTAGTTTATCATACAGCAGATACATGTATGTAGTTTATCATACAGCAGATACATGTAGTGTACCTTGCATCATACAGCAGACACATGTAGTGTACCTTGCATCATACAGCAGATACATGTAGTGTACCTTGCATCATACAGCAGACACATGTAGTGTACCTTGCATCATACAGCAGACACATGAAGTATATCTTGCATCATACAGTAGACACATGTAGTGTACCTTGCATCATACAGCAGACACATGTAGTGTACCTTGCATCATACAGCAGACACATGTAGTGTACCTTGCATCATACAGCAGACACATGTAGTGTACCTTGCATCATACAGCAGACACATGTAGTGTACCTTGCATCATACAACAGACACATTTAATGTACCTTGCATTATACAGCAGATACATGTAGTGTACCTTGCATCATACAGCAGACACATGTAGTGTACCTTGTATCATACAGCAGACACATGTAGTGTACCTTGCATCATACAGCAGACACATGTAGTGTACCTTGCATCATACAGCAGACACATGTAGTGTACCTTGCATCATACAGCAGACACATGTAGTGTACCTTGCATCATACAGCAGACACATGTATGTACCTTGCATCATACAGCAGACACATGTAGTGTACCTTGCATCATACAGCAGACACATGTAGTGTACCTTGCATCATACAGCAGACACATGTAGTGTACCTTGCATCATACAGCAGACATATACATGCATTTGGTGTTATCATATGCCATACAGTAGCGACATATTTACCTATTGTATAATCAACATTTCGCCTTATTTATTTTTATTTGAACCAAGGGGAAAACTCTCATGAATCAAGATATATATATATATAAATATATATATATATATATATATATATATATATATATATATATATATATATATATATATATATATATATATATATATATAAAAAAGTAAACATTACGTACACTTGTAACTCCTCAAGAAAGGATAATATCACTCACACTCGACCTTGACAAACAAACACAGTCACTAGGCACTGGCAGATACTCCAGTCATATGCTCCACCTCAATTTTGTCTTATTTCTTGCGCACGCTGAGAACTATCATAACAATATACTTAGGGTGAGACGTATGGGCCAGCGCTTTACACCTACTGCCCCTGTTCACCTGGCAGGAAGTAGACATCTAGTTGTTGTGGGTGGCCTCCAAAAGAACTCGAAGACACTAGCAGAAATATGCAACACTGTGCTTTCTTGGGCTATCCTGGGTTGTCAACCCTACAAGGTGTTTATTATCACACTTGGAGCCAAGACTGCTTGGCTAATTGGGTTTTAAGTCAATCGACCTGTTCACATATGGGCTTATTAGGGTTAAAGTAAACTAATGTATATGAACTGAGATATATACTTCTCCATATGTATATACACAGTTGCTCTCAGTGCATACACATCAAGAGAAACATACACAAAATGTTGGAGCCCAAAATTCATGCCTAATTATGTTAAAGTCAAATTATTTTAAAATGCTAATCTTTTTACACATATGCAAATTTTGCTCTTTGTAATGATAACCCAGCTCATATCTTCTATATTTATCTAATATGTTAAGTTTAACATTTAACATTTGCACTGCCACATGATACTCTTCTGAGTTGACTGAGTCGTGGAGAGACCTGTAGGTTAGCTGCAGATTTCAATGTTGCATTTGTTGTTTTCAAAATCCAACTCATCGTAAGATGTATATACCTGAGTCTCTATCATCGGGATTAAAGTATTCTTGACTGGTAATGTAAATGTAAATAAGACAAACAATGCTGAATATGGCATTTCACAGTGAAGACTTTTCGTCCCCTACGGTCTTTATCAAGTTACCTGCTAAAATGGACGTAAAGTCTTCACAATAGAATGCCATAAGGCAAATTATGTTTTATTTACACACTGCCGATATACTCTTTAATTATATCACCACACTGACTGGTGTACAGGTGGCATGCAGCCTAGACGGCCCTCCCAAACTTACTCTTGTTGACATTTTGAGAACTGTTCGAGTCTTTGTCAGATATTTATTCTTGGTGTATATATATAAAAGTACAAGTTAGGTCCCCGCGGACTTTCTTTAAACAAATTTAAAAATAAAACCCAATTAGATCTATATGGCGACTTACCCCTCGTGTCCGGGTGTCAGACCGCAAGCGGGGACACCGGACCATTTAGTACCATTTTTTTGCGGTTAGTTTTAAAGTTACATAAGTGAAATTTACTTAGAATGCCAGGAAAGTTCAGTGATTTCGAATTAGTTATTCTTCTTCTTTCAACAAACCGGCCGTATCCCACTGAAGCAGGGTGACCCAAAAAAGAAAAACGAAAGTTTCTCATTTTAAATTTAGTAATATATACATGAGAAGGAGTTACTAGCCCTTTGCTCCCGGCATTTTAGTCGTCTCTTACGACACGCATGGCTTACGGAGGAAGAATTCTGTTCCACTTCCCCATGGAGATAAGAATAAATAAACAAGAACAAGAACTAGTTAGAAAATTAGAAAATAGAAGAAAACCCAGAGGGGTGTGTATATATATGCTTGTACATGCATGTGTAAGGTGACATAAGTGTAAGTAGAAGTAACAAGACATACCAGAAATCTTGCATGTTTATGAGAAAGAGAAAAGACACCCAAAAATTCTACCATCATGTAAAACAAGTACAGGACTTGGCAGGACGGTAGTACCTCCCTGGGTGGTTGCTGTCTACCAACCTACTAGTTATTATAATTATTATTATTATTAGTTATTATTATTATAATCAAGGGTCGGAAAGCGCTAAATCAGTAGGGATCATACAGTGCAAGGGAAATGGCAGGCAGCCAAGTTCGATCCAAGGAAGGGAGGTCCACTTCCTTGAATCAAGACCCCTTCACCGTCATCAAGGGGTCTGGATAGTTGTGTTTGATTTGGGGTTTGAGTTGCTTGATAAAAGTAATGGTGTTGGCCCTCATGGTATCATGGTAGGGGCGAGTAAGGAATAAACAACTAACTTGCGCTTCTGGATACAATGATCAGTGTAACACAATGTATGTGTGAGGGTGAGTGTGGGTGAGGGTGAGTGTGGGTGAGGGTGAGGGTGAGTGTGGGTGAGGGTGAGTGTGGAGGTACTCACCTGATAACCTGAAGACCATACCCAATTGCCGTCGTCGTTCTGAGAGCCGCCCACCCACAAATACTCAGGAGGATCTGTGGACAAGACAAAAAATATCACAGCTTTCCACAGTATATAAATACAGATGTGCATTTTTTAATTAGGGGGAAAGCGCTATGCCCGTAGGCTCCTATAGCTCCTTGGAAATGGGAGGTATTCAAATTCGAGTCAAGGAAAAGAAGGATAACTCCAGTTCTTGGCTAGAGAGAGCCTCATCTCATTATACACTCAGGGCTTAATTCCTATTTTAGGGATTTAAGATTTCTTGATTGTTACCGTATAGGTGAATTGTAACTTAATGGCCCAGTCAAGGTGCATGTTGTATGAAATCAATGACAGGTGTGTTTTACAAATAAGTGCAACCATTTCAAACCTATCAGTTAGGACACTGTTAGGGCATACCCCTAGAGGGCAGCCAAGTTTCCAATCAAGATCTGATGATCTTGCATTTGAGCGATAATGGAGATCACGATGGCTTTGTTCCTCTCTGCTGGTGACTGTTCAAGACTACTGTCCCTCTTTCTGTTTTATATATATATATATATATATATATATATATATATATATATATATATATATATATATATATATATATATATATATATATATATATTTTACTTCCCCTACCACCCCATCTTTTTCATACAAACTTTATTTCAAGACAAAATACAATATGGGGTAAAACAACATAGATAACAACTCAGAGCTACATGTCAAATACTTCGTCCAGCTCCCCGGCAGTGGGCCGTGTGCCCAGAACACTGCAGGCATTTCCCCTCTGGATCGCCACACTGAGTCTCTGAAAGAGGAAGCTGGTCGCCCTGTGATCCCTGGTTTCTATGATGAGTTTCTCACCCAGCTCTTTGAGAAACTTTAGAGCACACTTGCCCCATGCTCCAAGGGTCTCCGACCCTATTGGGATGAAGTTATAGCAAGGGGGAAGGCCTTCATATTTGCGAGTCTTCTGGGTCTCCCTGTGGCTGGCCGCTCCACCCCCTTCGGCTGCGGAGTATGGCAAGTAGGTGTCTGCCATTGTGGCAGCACAGGTGTAGTCCCAAGCAATCTGCTTACCATCCTTCCAGGGTAGCATAGTGGCTCCATCAGGACGCTTTTGACTTCCATCAGACCTCTGCACTTGGGGTTCTCGTTGAGCTGGGCAACGGGCCGTGGCGAGGCTTCTCTTTATGATGTCGTTGACCTCTTCATGTCTAGCATACTTTCCTTCTGATGTGTGACACACGAGACCATGAAGTCCGAATTGATCAGCCGTCGCCCTGCCGCAAATACACCTATGTTCGGTGAGTATGGGGGCGGCTAGGGGAAGAGCAACACCAATCGGAAGGGCCTGTGGGTCGAGTCGAGTCCCCAGAGAGGAATTGGGAACAGCTAGAAGGAAATCTCCTGAGTGTGGTGCCTTCACCACTAGGAGACGAGCTTTGTCCTTTCCTGAAGCGTTGGTGAGCATTGTGTTGGCAATTTTTTCCATGATCGGTTTGTCCCAGTAGGACTGTTTGTGCTCTTTGGGAGGAGCTGGTCTACTGGAGGAGTCTGCCAGGATGTCCCATCGCTCGGCTGCTTCAATGAACCTGTGTTCCTGAGCTCCCACCACACCTCTCAAGCGTTCGGGGACAATCTTGACTAATCCACAGGAGGCCAAACACGATGACAAAAATGCAGGTAAAACTACCTGCGTTGCTTTGCGCACCCCTATACCTCCTAGTCGCACTGGGAGGGTTGCCTGCTCCCATTGCCGATCATCTAGTGATAGATTCAGTGCCTTCTTAAAGGTTGATCTCAGGTGTGCGTCATACTCGTTAAGTGTTGGGTTGTCAAAAGAGGGTGCACACCTCAAGAAGTAAGTGAGTCTTGGCATAGTAAGACACCTTGTGAGGAGATACAGGGCATCATGGGCATCAAGATCACTTATTCTCTCCTCCATTCTTTTCAGGTCATTCACTTTGTCCTTGTGGACTGTGTCGATGGCCTGGTGACCCAGTGGTGCTCCCAGGAGGGTACTGTTGGATGGAGTGGTAGGAGTGACTTCTGGGAGGATTGTTCGCACCGCATTAATTATTTCCTGATTTGATGTGATGATTTCACACTTTGAGGGATTGAGGATGAGTCCTAAGGCTTCTCCCTGTGTCTTCACCCGTTGTAGATCCTCTAACAGGGACTCCTCAGTACCCGGCAGAGTGCCATCATCTAGGTACCAGATGTTTAGCTCGCTGCGTAGGCTGGAAGTTAGTTCTCTTACTGCCAAACAGAAGAGAAGTGGAGCGAGTGGATCACCCTGCTGAACACCCTCCGATGAGGGAATTTCATGTTCCCCAAACAAAAGAGTCGAGGGTTTGCTGTAGCCCGCTGAAATGAAGGGAAAGAGACTGGGGAACCGATCCCGAACGGCTGGCAAGACCACATCTCTCTTCACCATATTAAAGGCATTTCTAAAGTCAAGTTTGACTACGGCCTTGTCTTCTTGTAGGTCTCTGATGTAGGCCCTTGCTGCATGAGCTGCGGCTTCACTGCCTTGAGAGACCCCAAAGCCCAGTTGGTGTGGCTGGAGTAAACTGGCAGCTTCTAGGCGAATGTTTCTTACTGTTGCTTTGGCAACTAGACGGGGAAGGGTGTTACCAACAGCAATGGGTCTGATTCCCCCATCCTTCTTCTTCAAAGCGCATAATGAGGCTCCAAAAAAGAAAGGTTTAATTTCTTCTGGGATTCGCCCAGCCAGACAGTTGTTGACAAAAGTTGTTAATTCGGTGAGGAGGATTGATGCAGATGCGCCGAGTACTGGATTTACCATCTCTTTGAGGTGTTGTGGTCTAATTCCAGTGTAACCTCCTGCAGATCCTGCTGGAAATGACACTATCGCCTTATAGACTTCTGATTCTGGCAAAATTAATTGTTCAGTGATGGGGTCTCCTTCAGGGTTGTTGTTGATGGCTATGGTGTCCCTTGTCGGATGCTTGTCTCTTAGTGCTTAAGCTGTGGTCTCATCTTTGGGAGCTACAGTGTCGTCACTTGTAATTATTCTGATTACTCCCACTGTGTTGCCTTCTTCGATTTTTTTGCTAACCTGTGCGCAAATTTTCTCGTTTTCAGTGGAATTTTTCTTGGGTCTACCTCTGTGATTCCTGCGATGGTGGGGCAGAGGGACACAATTATCTGCTCTTGGGTAGTTGCGCACCGACTTGATAACTGAAGTGGTTAGCAGTTTGCCTCGTCTTTCAGGAACTGCAAGACAAACATTGCCAAACAGGAGTAGGTTGCGCCATGCTTTAATGGTGCCTCGGGCTTCTAAATTGGTGGAACCTCCATTCACCTGCTTAAGAAGGTCTGTGAATTTCCCTGCTGCATATGGGCGAGCTGCTTTAGGAATGTGGGGTAGGGTACTGCTAGCAGTGGATTTGAATGCCAGAAGAAGGTTTTCACAAGAGAGGAGGTTGCCATTGAGATTGACATCTGCCTGTGGAGGCTGTGGGTTGCTCTCTGTCGGGAGCCTATGTGATCCTGCACACCCATTATGTGCACGAATAAGGCCATCTCTGTTGTGTGCTCGAAACTCTCCACACACCTGACATGTGCCTCTTCTGTCATTGTTGGGTGCACTGTTTCCCTGGCTTTGTGGCTGCTAGCTGCTGCATCTGCCATACCTCAAACTGTGTGGTAAGCCCGGGCCATAGGGAAAATGGCACATGACACATACTGAATGTGGTTCAAGGTGGTGGTGGGTAGAGGAGAGGGGTCTCCCGACCTTGTGCTGGGCAGTGGGGGAGGGGAAGGTATGGGGGATGTGTGATTAGGCAGGCCTGCCAGACGGGGTCACTAACACCAATATGTGAACGACACACCGCTATACACAACACATGCTATGCGCATACCGTGCGCATGCTAAACACATGCTATACACTATACACTGTATACACTATACACACGGTGAACGAACACTCCATTATCGTAACGAGAGCACACGGTGTTTGCGCGCCTGTTTGGGGAAGGGGAAGGGGGAGGGAAATAGTTTTACCCCTCACCCTCTGCCGCCTCCTCCTCCATTAGGCCTTCCCTCACCGACCTCTCCTCTGACTTCACTTGCACAACACTTGGCGAATAGGTAAAACTTGCGATTTTGGCTTAAATAACAACTTTCTTCTTGCTGAATAAGGCAAGCGAATATTTGTGTATGCAATAATTTCGCAAAAATAATTTTGAACCTAACGAAAAAAATATATTTCATTGTGTTTGTTTATTATTAAATTATTATAAACTTATATAAAAAATATTTAGTTGGATTAGGCTAAATTATATTGCACTTGTTACAATAAGGTTAGGTAAGTTACCTAGAGTTTTTTGGTACAAAATTTTATATGAGTTCTTGCTAATTGACCAGGTTTACCTATTCGGCACGACATATATTCTATTCTAGGTGATTTGCCGGTGTGGATCCCGGCCCGGGTCTCTTCCAATTTGGTGACCCGGCATTGTATCCCCGGGTAGGGAAGTGTCGTTTATCTTCTTTTCTCTTACTTGCATGACAGTCCTTCGGTGGGAAGAGGGGGTCCTCTCCGGTTCTATGGACAAATGATGTCCCAAAGTTAGTTTGCTCTAATGTTGGTTGGTTTGGGTGCAACGGAGGCCCTCAGCAGGCCTTCACAGCGACTTCAGCGGGAAGGGGGGGTGACCTGCAATGACTGGGAGTAGGGTCTCCAAAGTCTCTGATAGCTAGGCATAGTAGATGTGCCGCCTCATCCTCCCGGGCCTGTCCCACTGGGGTCATAGGGAAGTGTCTGTGGCGAAGGGGCATCGTAGCTGGGCAGTCTAACAGGTAGTGCACCAGGGGTTTCGGAATCAACCGGTCACAGTGGGCACAGAGCTCCTCTCTTGCCCTTTTAATGATCCGTGCAGTGGTGGGATACCCTAAGTGTAGGCGGTGGATATTCACCCGAATTACCCTGGTCTGCGTCCGAATACTTGGAGGGGGTGCCCTGTGAGTCGCCCTGTCATACCAGCAGCGGCTCTGTGAATCCCCAGAGTCAGGGAGTGGGTGCCTGGCCACACTGGCAGCCTAGCATAATCTGGCTGCGGCTGATGGAGACTGCAGCACGTGGCTGTTGTGAGACCTTCACTCACTCTGCCTGAGGTATCCCAGCAAGTGAGCACATCTGTATTATCCCAGTGCTTAACAGAATAGGGAATAACATAAGAGGGTACAGATAAAAATGGGAACTATGGCTATAGTTTACTTAATAACATAAATAGTGAGAATACAACGTATTCTGATGGAGAATTACATAATATAACAATTGACCTATGAGACTTATTACCAGGGGAAATGGTAGATGTTATCAGTAACACGGACTTGTACTCACTCTTAGTTCACCAGCCAGCTGACCCGAGATTTGCAATGCATGATCCACTCTACACACGCTGTCTTGGGCTCTGCTCACCGGACCTGTCACCAACCTCTCTCTCTCCTCCATAGCCATTTCCATGGCCTTATATCGTCCTTAAAGCACCCCCCTTCCCCATAAGGTGTAGACCACGTGTTACGACCTGATGCCAAGCAAGAACCAAAAGACCTGAGACTTAAGGCAAGAGGAGTGTCTGACAGCTGTTTGCCAAGGCAAGGTGTGGTTAATTAGGTCGACCTCACAGCACCGTGACTACATCACACTGTGCCTCGAGTGTTGCGGTCTTAGCAGCCTCATCTGCCGCATCATTGCCAGGGATACCCACATGGCTCAGGATCCAGTTGATGGTGGCTCTGCATCCCAGGGCCATGAGCATCTGCAGGTCGCTCCGGATGGATGTGATTATGTGTATGTTCTCCCTTGGCTCTCTTTGCATAATTGCCTGGATCACTGACTTAGAATCAACATGGATGACGGGGGGATGCTGATGGTCTGCAGTTGCATGCTGCAGAGCTTGTTGGATGGCATAGAGTTCAGCCTGGAGGACGGTGCAATGGTCCGAAAGGCGCCAACCCGCTGTCAGATTGCTGTGGAACATCCCAGCAGCTGTGCGGCCTGCCACTGGGTCTCTGGAGCCATCAGTGTAATACTGCATACACCCAGGGCTTTCCCCACTCGCAATGCTAGCCGAAGCAAGTCATTGCAGAATGTGCTGGGGTAATGCCTCTTGCTGCCTGGTAGGGCTAACCAGCGCACCTCCATCAGCTCTGGCGCCCAAGGGGACGACACCATGTAGTTCGCTGCTGGTCTGTCGCAGCCCCCTGCCTCAAGCAATGGCATGGGCAGGAGCTTCATTGTGACATCTGCAACTGACCACATCCATTGGGGGCCGGGGTGCATTGTTACGTCATGTCCCTGGCAGACTTTTATATCCCTCATCAGTTTGTCAGCCCCTGGAAGTCGGAGGTACTTTGCTATTCTCTTGGCAGCTGCAAGGTGGATCCTGTCCTCAAGTGGCTGCAGCTGCGCCTCGAAGTTCAAAGTCACCGCATTAGCTCACCTAGGCGCCCCCAGCATGGTCTGTACAGCTGTGTTCTGGACCACACAGACACTTGATGTTTGTGGGCCTAGTGTGAACCAGAGCAAGTGCTCTGTAGTCGATGAGCGAGCGTACTGCCTGTATGTAGAACAACCTCATGACCTCGAGGCTGGCCCTCCGCCCCTAGGGATGGCCATGGCACTCATTGCCCTGACCCTCTGCAGAGCCCTCTCTTTGATGTGGCGTACGTATTTCTGGAAGGTGAGGAGCCTGTCGATGTAGATACCAAGGTACCTATAGCTGTGAACACATTCCAGGTTGATGCCCAGGATCCGCAGCCTCTGATTGGGTTCCCTAGTGTGAAGGATCATAGCTTTGAATTTTGCTGCAGATATCTTGAGCCCCAGGTGACGGCAAGTGGAAGCCAGCAGATCGAGGTCCTTCTGGGCATGCTGCAACAGCCGGTGCTTCCTGGATACGACAAGTGCCAGGTCATTGGCGTAGCTGAGCAAGAAGGTGCCTGTGGAGAAAGGCAGGCACACAAGCTGGTGCATCAGTACATTGAACAGGGCGGGACTAAGCACCCCGCCCTGTGGAGTGCCATTTTCTAGGGTCTTGGGAGAAGAGGCATGCCCCTGGAAGCATACCCATGCCCACCTGTCCTGGAGATAGGATCGAAGCCATGCAAGCAGCCTGCCCTAAACTCCCCTGCGGGCCAAGAGTGCAAGGATGGCAGGTGCACTGGCTAGCTCGAAAGCTTTCTCGAGGTCAAGGAAGACAATAATGTGGGCTTGGGCGTCCAACCCAATGCTGGCCAGTAGGGTTGTAAGGCTTTCGAAGGTGACAACTCAGATAAGGTGGTGGAGTAGCTGAGGGAGGCACACCACTCGGACCATTTAGCTTGCTTTACCCTGTGTGAGACATGGTGCACATGCCGCACCACTTTCCTTAGCAGATGCATGTACTTGGCTGTGGGATTGCGCCTGTGCATCTTGTGGACGACGTTGATGCGGTGGTTCTGCTCCTCGATTTCCTCTTTGTAGAACCACCAGTTACACTTGTACGACCCTCCGCCTGTAATCCTAGGTATGGCTGCCTCAGCTGCCCACGTGAAGGCTGCCTATAGACTCTGAGCCACCTCATCTGGATCTTCTGGTAGAGTAGTCTCCGCCCAGCAGTGCTCGATGACCTCCTGGAAGCACTGCCAGTCGGCCTTCTTGAGATTCCATCTGGGGGTATGTATAGAAGGCATGTGCCACTGGACCATCAGTGTGGTGACCACTGCAAAGTGATCACTGGTTAGACAGGGGTGGACCTCCCATCTTGCACTTGAGAGCAGCCGTCTGGAGATGAGTGTGATGTCCAGGCGGCCACGGTAGTGACGGGTTTGCTCCCCATTGTTGAGGAGGGCGATCTCAGGTACATCCTCCAGCACAGTCGCAAGGTGACTCCCAGTTGAGTTGGTGGGGGAGACAGACTTAAGTATTGGGTGGTGAGCATTGACATCCCCAGCCACAACAAGACCCTCCAGGGTGGCGAGTTATTCTACCTCTGAAATGTCAAGGGTGGACCAAGAGCTTCTCTATATGTTGTAAACCACGAGAGGTCCATCTGGAAGGTGTAAGGTGATAGCTTGTACCTCCACGCCCTCTCCGCAGTCGATGGGGTAAGTGGAGATAGAGTGAGGGATAGTATTCCTGACGTAGACTTCCAGGTGCTGAAGGTAAGCCGAGAATCCCGGAATACATGGCTGTGGTTGATGTGGTGGTTTGGTAAGTGTCTCCTGGAACAGGAAGACATCGACGTCATCTTGTACTGCAGCGTCAATCACTAAGTGAATTTTCCGCTGCAGCCCACAAATGTTCCATTGGAGGATCTTCAAGGGCTGCCTGGGACTCGTCGTCTTCCATTGTTGGTGACTCTGGGGTCTCCTCCATCACAGACTGGAAGGACTCCTGGATGATGGTTTGAAGTTTCATTGAGTCCTTCCTGTCCAGTAGGACCATGCCTAGCATCCTGGGTCCTTCCTGAGTGGCCGTGGGCTTCTGGGTCTCCTGGCGGGGAGCCGATGCTTGACTCAGGCTGTTTGAAGGAGGGGCCAGCCCTCGAGAAGAGGCCTGCTGGTGGAATTGCGTGGATTGACGGTGCCCAGCAGGGGCCTGCTGGGCAGTGTTCCTGGCCTGAGGCCACTTTTTCCAGTGATTCTGTCTTCTCGGCCATCTTGCTGTCTGGCCCCGCTGTTGGCCGTGCTGCTGCAAGCCAGTGACTGCCCCCTGATGCCACTGCTGGGAACTCGCTGGTATTGCCCATCTGTGGCATCCGTGGTGCTGCAGTCGGAGCCCATGCTGACTGTTGCTGGGTGGTTCTTAGGTTGGGCATTGCCGTGGGTGCCAGGCCGTTCTGGTGACGCACCTGCTGCCAGTGCTGCACCATCACAGGACAGCTCTGGTTCCAGGCATGGTGCCTTTTTGAACAGTTGGCACACTTGGGCTCCAGCCAAAGGGCCTCTCTGGTCGGTTGCTTGAGGATTGCAATGCAGTCCTTCGAGTCGTGTGCCCTGCTGCACACTCCACACTTCTTCCCTCGCTGGCAGGTGGCTGCAGTGTGACTGAACCCCTGACAGTTGAAGCATTGCAGTGGACTTGTCAGGTACATCCGGGTCTTGAACCTTCCCCAGACCCCAAGGTCCAGGTGCATGGGGAGTGGTCCTTTGTGGTATATCAGCACCTGTCGGGTGGGCACCTTGCTCACCTTGGCAGTGAGTCGCTCTGTCTTGACAATATTGGGCACTTCCAAAATGGAATCCAACAGGAGGGGCACAGGGATGTGTATGAGCACCCCCTTGTATACCTTCTCCCAACCAGTTCCACCATGCTGGGATGTTTCACAACCAGCCCCTTTAATTCCTCGTATGAATCCTCTTCCCGAGGAATGACCAGAACTTTGTTCCTGAGAGTGAATTCACAGTGGAACTTGAGGACTTGAGGTGGGGTATGCTCTCCAGATACCTCACAAACTCGTAATTGGGAACCTTGAATTTAGTGAAGGCCATGGTTGCTTGTGCCCGAGCAGAGCGGGAATTCTTTCGTCCACGTGGAGTTAGCCATTCCCCATCCTCTGTGGTGGCCGACGCTACTGGGGTGGGTACCTGGTGTGGCCCCATCCCCACCAGTTGAGGATTAGTCACAGCCTCCTGATGGGGCAGTGCCCTGAGGGTCCGCCCTTACCAGGTCTCCTTGGGTAGCAACTGCCATCTGAACTAGTGGCAGGTCGGCAGATACAGCAGTCTCCACAGTGTCTTTGGCCTTCTTGGTGGGGGCTTCCATCTGCCCCACTTCGTCCTCCGACTCTTCCACGCATTCCAATAAACGTTCAGGCCGCTCTCCTGGGCCTGACATGGTGACAGAACCAGCAGCTGTGCTGCTGACCGTGACCTCACAGCCGCCCACACGGGGCTCGTAGCTGTTTGGCACAGTGCCCCGGTCGGAGCCCTCAGCCACCCTCACGTGGCTCAGAGCTGACGCACTAAACACAATCCAACGATCACTAGAAACAACGCTACACTTATACTCGCCCTAATGCTAATGCGCACGAATGCATAGCCCACGAAGAGCAACAACGGCGTAAATCTGTTTGTAAACTAACACAGATGTCCTATTCCTCGTTGTCGTAAACCAATCCATCGTCCGACCTCCGCTAGATCTCCCCCACATTATATATATATATATATATATATACAAACACTGATCTCTGGCCGACGGAGACTCGAACCTACGAACCTCATGACAAGGTACGCAGTGCTTTACCGACCGTACCACACTGGTCCAATACCTTGGCATCCAGCTTTCGCTAGATGTTATTCCAAGGCAGCCAGCTTTCAGGCAGGAAGGCATCCCCTGCATGCATCGACACAACTAGAGATTTTTACAATGCTAGGAATTCGCAAGAGCAGGCGAAATATTCACAAACACTGATCTCTGGCCGACGGAGACTCGAACCTACGAACCTCATGACAAGGTACGCAGTGCTTTACCGACCGTACCACACTGGTCCAATACCTTGGCATCCAGCTTTCGCTAGACGTTATTCCAAGGCAGCCAGCTTTCAGGCATGAAGGCTTACAGCTTTTCATCTCATCCCCTGCATGCATCGACACAACTAGAGATTTTTACAATGCTAGGAATTCGCAAGAGCAGGCGAAATATTCACAAACACTGATCTCTGGCCGACGGAGACTCGAACCTACGAACCTCATGACAAGGTACGCAGTGCTTTACCGACCGTACCACACTGGTCCAATACCTTGGCATCCAGCTTTCGCTAGACGTTATTCCAAGGCAGCCAGCTTTCAGGCAGGAAGGCTTACAGCTTTTCATCTCATCCCCTGCATGCATCGACACAACTAGAGATTTTTACAATGCTAGGAATTCGCAAGAGCAGGCGAAATATTCACAAACACTGATCTCTGGCCGACGGAGACTCGAACCTACGTAGTCAGGGATTTGGTTATGCTGAACTTAGATTCAGTATTAAGGGAGTTTTTTGACTTTCATGGAGGATCTGCTGATGGTCCCCAGTTAGGGTCGTTATTTTGTCTCTTTGTTCCTGACTCCATGCTGCTGCTTTGTACATTATTATAGTTCAGCGAATCGTTTGTCATAAGCAAGCTGTTTTGATTGCCTTGTTGGTCAAGAAGATAAATTATTTGAGGAGGTTTAAGTCTAAGTCGAGTCTTATTGAGACATAACGAACAACTTTGAGCACATACATTCTCACACACACGCTTGTATATGCTAGTATTATTTTTTATAATTGGTGATAACGTACCGGACGGTACTTAAGTCATACTGATATGAAATGTACCTTCAGCACTATACTACTGCATGTACAATTTAACTTTGCACTACAAGAGAAGTGTAGGAGCTTATATCCTAAATTATATTAAATTCATTTACTTTGATTTTGTCCACCAAGACAGTTTTGTTAATAAACTTCTCAATTTTTATTTCGGTAGTATCCTATCAGTTGCAATCCTAAAGCACTATTAAAATTTATCATAATTTTGAAGGATAACTGGACCAGAATACTTTCTGACAAACTGTTACAAAACCAGAAACAGGCTAAATGCTAGAGGGGAAATCAATAGGTTGACCTAGTATTCTCTGGAGATGTCTATACTTTATATATATCGCATTTGGTAACACCTGTTGATTCCAAAATGATCTAAGACGTGAATTTGAGGTACTGTTAAACATTTACAATTTCACATCGATTAAGTGTAGCCCACTAAACTCACTTAAGCAGTTTAAGCTAGTGGTGTGACCTCCCCAGTAAAAATTGCCCAACCCTGCTACGGGTAAGAGAACAAGGGCTGCAAAATCTGTTAGTTACTTAGGGCAATGCTTCACCTGTCACATGCCTTCAGCATTCTAGGGACAGGAAGCATGGACACGGGTCATCCCACACTCTAAAAACAACATAGCTCCACTCTACAAAGATGGCAGTAGAACAATTGCAAAGAACTACAGACCGATAGCACTAACATCCCATATAAAAATCTTTGAAAGGGTTCTAGAAGCAAGATCGCCAACCACCTAGATACCCATCGGTTACACAACCCAGGGCAACACGGGTTTAGAGCAGGTCGCTCCTGCCTGTCCCAGCTACTGGACCACTTTGACAAGGTCCTGGATGCTGAAGAGGATAAACAAAATGCAGGTGTAGTATACACAGACTTTGTAAAAGCCTTCAACAAGTGTGACCACAGTGTAATAGCGCACAAAATGCGTGATAAAGGAATAACAGGAAAAGGTGGTAGATGGATCTATAACTTCCTAACAGAGCACAAAGATTAATAGTAAACAGAGTAAAGTCCGAGGCAGCTATGGAGAAAAGCTGTTTCAGAAGGCATAGTTCTCGCTCCCATTCTATTCCTCATCCTCATACCTGACATAGAGATGTAAGCTATAGCTCCGTATTTTTCTTTGCGGACGACACCCAAATTGCCATGACAGTGACCTCCATCGAAGACACGCAAGACTCCAAGCGGACATCAACCAAATCTTCAAATGGGCCACTCAAAACAATATGAAGTTCAATGAAGAGAAATTTCAACTACTCAGATATGGAAAACTTGAGGAAATTAAAACTGCATCAGGGTATACAACAAATTCTAACCATACAATAGAGCGGAAAAGTAATGTGACCTGGGAGTGATAATGTCAGAGGATCTCGCCTTCAAAGACCACAACAATGTATCTACTGCATCTGCTAGGAAAATGATAGGATGGATAATGAGAGCCTTCAAAACTAGGGACTCCAAGCCCATGATGATTCTCTTCAAATCACTTGTTCTCTCTTGGCTGGAATACTGCTGTACACTAACGTACCCCTTCAAGGCAGGCTAAATTGCTGACCTGGAGAGTGTACAAAGAACTTTTACAGCACACACAAGTATGATAAGGCACCTGAATTACTGGGAACGGTTGAAGTCCCTTGATTTGTATTCCCTGGAATGCAGGTGAGAGAGATACATAATAATATGCACTTGGAAAATCCTAGAGGGATTAGTACCAAACTTTCACCTGAAAATCACTCCCTATGAAAGCAAAAAGACTCTGCAGGAGATGCAACATTCCCCCAATGAAAAGCAGGGGCATCACGAGTACACTGAGAGACAACACAAGTGTTAGGGGCCCAAGACTGTTCAACTGCCTCCCAGCATACATAAGGGAGATTACCAATAGACCCCTGGCTGTCTTCAAGAAGGCACTGGACAGGCACCTAAAGTCAGTACCTGACTAACCAGGCTGTGGTTTGTATGTCAAGTTGTCTGCAGCCAGCAGTAACAGCCTGGTTGATCATATGCTGATCCACCAAGAGGCCTGGTCTCAGACAGAGCCTCGGGGGCGTTGACCCCCAAAACCCTCTCCAGGTTTACCTTGGACGGTACTGAGTTAATAAAGACGGGTTGTGGAAAGGGTGTACTTACCTTGGACGGAGTGGAGGTACTTGTTAAGAGAAAACAGGTTGTAGAACTAGTCAGCTAACCTTGAATGGAGCGGAGGTACTCTCTAAGGGAAGGTAGGCTGCGGGGGGAGGCTAGATCACCACCCAGTCTGCCACACTCCCTGCGAGCATCCTCCCAACCCAACATCTCCACGGAAGACAGGAAGAAGCACTCGCCATTCAAGTTGACAAAGGGATCTGGACACGAAGTGTATGCTGCTGCTGCCCAGTCTGGGAGGAAAAAAAATACACTGCTGAGTACTAGCCCAAATATTCACATGCTGATGTGTGCCCTCAACAGATCTGTTTTTGTATTGATATATGCATTCTTTTCTTTGTCAACCCCACCCCCTTAAAATCACACACACACACGCAAGCTGTGGATTTTTTTTTACATAATTTCCTAAATGTAGAACATATAAATTAATAATATAATAACTGCGTATTAAAATGTGATGCTATTTGGACCCTTTGAGAAATTTCGAGTGACACAGGAGAGATGCCATATTGAAACTGTGTGAACACTGGCCTGAATCATGCAATGTAATCAGGCGTTCTCGAAGGTCAATTTAGAGTTTTTCGGCCTGAACTTGTAATAAGAACCTGTGTTAATGTCCCCTGCTGAAGAACTGAGACAAAAAATTTGTGGGACCACAAGAATTATGAGTAGATGGCAGATGATGAATACAGCATCACTCACACAGGGAATTGTGCCATTGGTCCTTTCATGTAGATCTCTAACTTTCCAGTATAGGATCCAGGTGTCAGGTAGGTGTTGTAGTGTGATCCATCTATGGTAATTAAATGGTAAGTGGTAAGACAAATTTCTTTTGTGTACCCAGCAAGCCTAATCATACAGTCCACATAACTTTAATTTACCAGAGTAGCTTGTTTTAATATTGTAATTATTAATTTACTGTCAAGTCTAGCTTTTTGTGTGAGTGGTAGGGAGTGGGCATCGAGGGAGTGACAGTTCAGCGACCTGCTGTAATTTCCACTTACCTCATCCAAATTACTTGCAGGTAATAATTCAGATAATACCTTGTAGACCTGCAGGTAATTTGTTCACATAATAGTAATTATATAATGCCTTTGGTCCTTCGAACCGAATACGAACCAGTGACCTATGGATGAAAGGCTTTTTTTAATTATTATGTGAGCAAATTACCTGCAGGAGGTCTACAGAGTATTACCTGAATTATTATCTGCAAGTAATCTGGGTGAGGTAAGTGGGACTTAGTCACAGTAGGTCGCTAAACTGTCACTCACTCGATGCCCACTCCCTACCACTCACACAAAAAGCTAGACCTGACATTAAATTAATAATTACAATATTAAAACCAGCTACTCTGGTAAATTAAAGTTGTGTGAACTATATGATTAGGCTTGCTGGGTACACAAAAGAAATTCGTATTACCACTTACCATTTAATTACTGTAGATGGATCACACCACAACACCTACCTGACACCTATACCCTACACTGGCCAGTTAAAGATCTAAATGAAAGAACTAATGGCAAAATTCCCTGTGTGAGTGATGGGCATATCACTTATCTTCCGCCATCCACACATAATTTCTGAGGTCCCAATTCTTCAGTAGGGGACATTAACAGATGTTCTTATCACAAATTCAGGCCAGAAACCCCAATTGACCTTCGAGAACGCCTGATTACATTGCACAATTCAGACCAGTGTTCATACATTGTTTCAATATGGCGTCCCTCTTGTGTCACTCGAAATTTCTCGAAGGGTCCAAATAGCATCACATTTTGATACACAATTATTATATTATTCATTTATATGTTCTACATTTAGGAAATTATGTAAAAAAATTCCACACAAGCGGCAAGTTGAGAGGCAGGCCAGGAGCTAGGGCTCTACCCCCTGCAACTACATATAAATGAGTACATAAGATTACACACTTAAAATGTCAAAACGCTGATATTTTTTAATAATTGCTTTGAAATGTTAAAATTTCATCAAAAGTGTTGTGGCGTGTTTGTACTAGACTGCAGCTTACCTTTGTCCTCGCCACCCTCTTCATTGAGGACATTACGAGCCTCCTCGAGCTGCTCCAGGCGGGAGTTGAAGTTCTTGAAGCGTCCCAGCTCCTCCATCACTGTGCTCATCTGGGTCTTGCATGTCTGCATGTCGTCCTGAAACATGTCACACCTTTATCACTCCACAAATGTCAGGTCATTATTTACCTTAAACGTTTTTTTATTATGCAAATTCAAAAATATTAAATGGGTTTTTACAATGGAGACATTGGTCTTATGGAGAAAAACTTGTTTATGGTAAAAAAAAAAAAAAGTGTATCTTAACCTAGTGGCCCATCCGCCACTGTTGCTAGTGGCCCGTCCGCCGCCACTGTTGCTAGTGGCCCGTCCATTGCCACTGTTGCTAGTGACCCATCCACCACTGTTGTTAGTGGCCCGTCCGCCGCCACTGTTGCTAGTAGCTCGTGCGCCACTGTTGCTAGTGGCCCATCCCCCACTGTTGCTAGTGGCCCGTCCGCCGCCACTGTTGCTAGTGGCCCATCCCCCACTGTTGCTAGTGGCCCGTCCGCCGCCACTGTTGCTAGTGGCCCGTCCTCTGCCACTGTTGCTAGTGGCCTGTCCGCTGCCACTGTTGCTAGTGGCCTGTCCGCCGCCACTGTTGCTAGTGGCCCGTCCTCCGCCACTGTTGCTAGTGGCTCGTGTGCCACTGTTGCTAGTGGCCTGTCCACCACTGTTGCTAGTGGCCCGTCTGCCACTGTTGCTAGTGGCCCGTCCGCCACCACTGTTGCTAGTGGCCCGTCCGCTGCCACTGTTGCTAGTGGCCCGTCTGCCACCACTGTTGCTAGTGGCCCGTCCGCCGCCACTGTTGCTAGTGGCCTGTCCGCCACTGTTGCTAGTGGCTTGTGTGCCACTGTTGCTAGTGGCCCATCCGCCACTGTTGCTAGTGGCCCATCTGCCGCCACTGTTGCTAGTGGCCCATCTGCCACTGTTGCTAGTGACCCGTCCACCACTGTTGCTAGTAGCTCGTGTGCCACTGTTGCTAGTGGCCCGTCCACCACTTGCTAGTGGCCTGTCCACCACTGTTGTTAGTGGCCCATCTGCCGCCACTGTTGCTAGTGGCCTGTCCACCACTGTTGCTAGTTTCCCATCCGCCACTGTTGCTAGTGGCCCGTCCGCCACCACTGTTGCTAGTGGCCTGTCCATCGCCACTGTTGCTAGTGGCCCATCCGCCACTGTTGCTAGTGGCCCGTCCTCCGCCACTGTTGCAAGTGGCTTGTGCGGCACTGTTGCTAGTGGCCTGTCTGCCACTTTTGCTAGTGGCCCATCCGCCACTGTTGCTAGTGGCCCGTCTGCCGCCACTGTTGCTAGTGGCCTGTCCGCCGCCACTGTTGCTAGTGGCCCGTCCGCCACTGTTGCTAGTGGCTCGTGTGCCACTGTTGCTAGTGGCCCATCCGCCACTGTTGCTAGTGGCCTGTCCGCCACTGTTGCTAGTGGCCCATCTGCTGCCACTGTTGCTAGTGGCCCGTCTGCCACTGTTGCTAGTGATCCGTCCGCCACTGTTGCTAGTGGCTCGTGAGCCACTGTTGCTAGTGGCAAATCCACCGCCACTGTTGCTAGTGGCCCGTACACCACTGTTGCTAGTGGCTCGTGTGCCACTGTTGCTAGTGGCCCATCTGCCACTGTTGCTAGTGGCCCATCTGCCACTGTTGCTAGTGGCCCGTCCGCCACTGTTGCTAGTGGCTCGTGCACCACCACTGTTGCTAGTGGCTCGTGCGTCGCCACTGTTGCTAGTGGCTCATGCGCCGCCACTGTTTCTAGTGGTGTTGTGTCAGTAAATATGTATACACTTGTGTAGTGTATCTCTGTATAGTAACTCCAGACGTTACATGTAGGCTCTCTTTGTTACTGCTGTGATGTCAGAGCTCTCGCTCCATGTGGCGGCTACATCATAGGCCTTCAGCCTCACTACTAGGCCGACACCCAGCTGAACAGACTTAGCCTGGTACACCTCCTCTCACAGACTCGTAAATATACAGTAACCACCTTACAAAGAGTATCCTTTGACAACCTATTTATCTCTCTTGAACCCCACACAACAAGTGGTGCCAGCAGTGGGCAAATAAATCTTTCGATTACAGTGTTATAGAGAGATTCCCACAAGCCAGCAGACAGCCTATGTGCCGCCACCATCAAGACCACGTTACCAGTCATCTAAATCCCAGCAGGAAGTCTACAATATCTGCTATTTCTCCTGGTCAGCTAAGTGTCTCATCTGTTAATTTGTTAAAACGTACGAGGGGATGACCAGGGTTTTGCAAATTCTGAACGAGTAAGCCAGTTTGTGAGGAGAGAGTGCCATACTAAGCCAGCATGTCGTGTCAGTAAATATGTACTCACCTAATTGTACTCACCTAATTGTGGTTGCAGGGGTCGAGACTCAGCTCCTGGCCCCGCCTCTTCGCTGTCCGCTACTGGGTCTCTGCTCTCCCTGCTCCATGAGCTTTATCATACCTTGTCTTAAAACTATGTATGGTTCCTGCCTCCACTATATCTTTCTCTAGTCCATTCCACTTCCTGACTACTCTGTGGCTGAAGAAATGTTTCCTGACATCCCTTTGACTCATCTGAGTCTTCAGCTTCCAGTTGTGTCCCCTTGTTTCTGTGTTCCCTCTCTGAAACAACCTGTCACTATCTATCCTGTCAATTCCCCGCAGTATTTTGTATGTCGTTATCATGTCTCCTCTGACCCTTCTTTCCTCCAGTGTTGTTAGTCCTATTTCCGTCAATCTTTCTTCATAAGACAGACCCCTGAGTTGTGGAACTAACCTTGTCGCAAACCTTGCACTTTCTCCAGTTTCCTTACGTGCTTGACCAGGTGTGGGTTCCAGACTGGTGCTGCATATTCTAGTATGGGCCTGACGTACACGGTATACAGTGTCTTGAACGATTCCTTGTTAAGGTAACGGAACGCTAATCTAAGGTTTGCCAGACGCCCATATGCTGCCGCAGTTATCTGGTTGATGTGTGCCTCCGGAGACATGCTTGGCGTTATACTCACTCCAAGGTCTTTCTCCTTTGCCGAGGTTTGTAGCCTTTGTCCGCCTAGCTTGTACTCTGTCAGCGGTCTTCTTTGCCCTTCTCCGATCCTCATGACTTTGCATTTGGAGGGATTGAAT
>WNWK01003373.1:48602-107043 GCA_009830355.1 Cherax destructor | reverse complement strand
TGTTGTGGTCTGGGATACCACTGTTTGCTAGGGGCTGTGCACCGCCACTGTTGCTAGTGGCTCGTGCGCCACCACGGTTGCTAGTGGCTCATGCTCTGCCACTGTTGCTAGTGGCTCGTGCGCCGCCACTGTTGTTAGTGGCTCGTGCGCTGCCACTGTTGCTAGTGGCTCGGTGCCGCCACGGTTAATAGTGGCTCATGCGCTGCCACGGCTGCTAGTGGCTCGTGCGCCACCACTTGCTAGTGGCTCGTGCGCCGCAACGGTTGCTAGTGGCTCATGCACCACCACTGTTGCTAGTATCTCGTGTGCTGCCACTGTTGTTATGGCTCGTAGCTTGCCACGGTTGATATGTGGTCGTTTTTCCCTGGGATCACTCGTGTTCCCGCTTCATGGTTTAAATGGGGTGTGACCACTCTTTGGCCTACGCCGCCCTGTTGCTGCACTGGTTCCCATGACCCCCAATATGACCCCGTGCTGGCTAGTGGCTCGTGCGCCGCCACTGTACTGTTAGTGGTGGCATCTCTTATGGCCGTCTCCAGGAAGTGCTGTAGGCCCCTTTGTTGGCTTGCGACTGTTGCTAGTGGCTCTCGCCCCCACTGTTGCAGCTGTCGCCACTAGCTTTAGTGGCCTCTACTGCCGCCACTGTTGCTAGTGGCTCATGCGCACCTATGCTGTAAGTGGTGTCGCTTGCCACTGTTGCTATGGCTCGTGCTCGCCACGTTAACATGGCTCGTGAGACCGCCACTGTTGCTAGTAGCTCGTGCACCACCACTGTTGCTAGTGGCTCGTGCGCCGCCACTGTTGCTAGTGGCTCATGTGCCACCACTGTTGCTAGGGGCTCGTGCACCGCCACTGTTGCTAGTGGCTCGTGCGCCACCACGGTTGCTAGTGGCTCATGCTCTGCCACTGTTGCTAGTGGCTCGTGCGCCGCCACTGTTGTTAGTGGCTCGTGCGCTGCCACTGTTGCTAGTGGCTCGTGTGCCGCCACGGTTAATAGTGGCTCATGCGCTGCCACGGCTGCTAGTGGCTCGTGCGCCACCACTTGCTAGTGGCTCGTGCGCCGCAACGGTTGCTAGTGGCTCATGCACCACCACTGTTGCTAGTATCTCGTGTGCTGCCACTGTTGTTAGTGGCTCGTACGCTGCCACGGTTGCTAGTGGCTCATGCGCTGCCACGGTTGCTAATGGCTCGTGCGCCGCCATGGTTGCTAGTGGCTTGTGTGCCACCACTGTTGCTAGTGGCTCGTACGCCGCCACTGTTGCTAGTGGCTCATGCCCCGCCACTGTTGCTAGTGGCTCGTGCGCCGCCACTGTTGTTAGTGGCTCGTGCGCTGCCACTGTTGCTAGTGGCTCGTGCGCTGCCATGGTTGCTAGTGGCTCGTGTGCCGCCACAGTTGCTAGTGGCTCGTGCGCCACCACTGTTGCTAGTGGCTCGTACGCCGCCACTGTTGCTAGTGGCTGTGCGCCACCACTGTTGCTAGTGGCTCGTACGCCGCCACTGTTGCTAGTGGCTCATGCGCCACCACTGTTGCTAGTGGCTCGTGTGTCGCCACTGTTGCTAGTGGCTCGTGCGTCGCCTCTGTTGCTATTGGCTCGTGAACCGCCACTGTTGCTAGTAACTCGTGCGCCACCACTTGCTAGTGGCTTGTACGCCGCCACTGTTGCTAGTGGCTCGTGCCCCACGATTGCTAGTGGTCATGCTCGCCACTGTTGCTAGTGGCTCGTGCCCGCCACGGTTGTAGTGGCTGTGCGCCGCCACTGTTGCTAGTGGCTCGTGCCCCCACTGTTGCTAGTGGCTCGTGCCGCCACTGTTGCTAGTGGCTCGTGCACCACCACTGTGTAGTGGCTCGTGCACCACCACTGTTGCTTGAGCTCGTGGCCCACTGTTGCTAGTGGCTCGTGTGCGACCACTGTTGCTAGTGGCTCGTGTGCCACCACTGTTGCTAGTGGCTCGTGCACCGCCACTGTTGCTAGTGGCTCGTGCGCCGCCACTGTTGCTAGTGGCTCGTGCGCCACCACTGTTGCTAGTGGCTCGTGTGCCACCACTGTTGCTAGTGGCATGCCGCCACTGTTGCTAGTGGCTCGTGCGCCACCACTGTTGCTAGTGGCTCGTGCACCACCACTGTTGCTAGTGGCTCGTGTGCCGCCACTGTTGCTAGTGGCTCATGCACCGCCACTGTTGCTAGTGGCTCGTGCGCCACCACGGTTGCTAGTGGCTCATGCACCGCCACTGTTGCTAGTGGCTCGTGCGCCGCCACTGTTGCTAGTGGCTCGTGCGCTCGTTGCTAGTGGCTCTGCACCGCCACTGTTGTGTGGCCGTGCGCCGCCACGGTTGCTAGTGGCTCGTGTGGCCACTGTTGCTAGTGGCTCGTGTGCCCCACTGTTGCTAGTGGCTCGTGCCCCACTGTTGCTAGTGGCTCGTGTCCCACTGTTGCTATGGCTCTGCACCGCCACTGTTGCTAGTGGCTCGTGCCCCACTGTTGCTAGTGGCTCGTGCACCGCCACTGTGCATGGCTCGTGCCACCACTGTTGCTAGTGGCTCGTGCCCACTGTTGCTAGTGGCGTGCCACCACTGTTGCTAGTGGCTCGTGCACCGCACTGTTGCTAGTGGCTCGTGCCCCACTGTTGCTGTGGCTGTGCCCCACTGTTGCTAGTGGCTCGTGCCACCACTGTTGCTAGTGGCTCTGCCCCACTGTTGCTGTGGCCCGTGCGCCACCACTGTTGCTAGTGGCTCGTGCCCACCACTGTTGCTAGTGGCTCGTGCCGCCACTGTTCTAGTGGCCTGCCCGCCACTGTTGCTAGTGGCTCGTGCGCCCCACGTTGCTGTGCTCTGCACCGCCACTGTTGCTGTGGCTCGTGCCCCCACTGTTGCTAGTGGCTCGTGCACCACCACTGTTGCTAGTGGCTCGTGCCCACTGTTGCTAGTGCTCTGCACCGCCACTGTTGCTAGTGGCTCGTGCCCACCACGTTGCTAGTGGCTCTGCACCGCCACTGTTGCTGTGGCTCGTGCCCCACGTTGCTAGTGGCTCTGCACCCACTGTTGCTAGTGGCTCGTGCCCGCCACGTTGTAGTGGCTCTGTCCGCCACTTTGCTGTGGCTCGTGCACCACCACTGTTGCTAGTGGCTCGTGCCGCCACTCTTGCTAGTGGCTCGTGCCCCCACTTTGCTAGTGGCTCGTGCACCCCCGTGCTAGTGGCTCGTGCCCCACTGTTGCTAGTGTCGTGCCCGCCACGTTGCTAGTGGCTCGTGCCGCCACTGTTGCTAGTGGCTCGTGCACCCCACTGTTGCTAGTGGTCGTGCACCCCACTGTTGCTAGTGGCTCGTGGCCACCACGTTGCTAGTGGCTCGTGCCACCACTGTTGCTAGTGGCTCATGCACCGCCACTGTTGCTGGTGGCTTGCCCCCACTGTTGCTAGTGGCTCGTGCCCCACTTTGCTATGGTCGTGCCGCCACTGTTGCTAGTGGCTGCCCGCCACTCTTGCTAGTGGCTGGTGAGCACCAGTTCTAATGGCTCATGAAGCCACTGTTGCTAGAGGTTTGTGCGCTGAACTGTGCAGTGTCTCGTCGCGTTCAAATTTGTAATTATGGAGCCATGTTTTGCTAATGCTCGTGGATTTTATGGCTTTGCACATTTTATAATTCTTCCACGTCTGTGCGCCGCCACTGTTGCTAGTGGCTCGTGTGCCACCACTGTTGCTAGTGGCTCGTGCACCACCACTGTTGCTAGTGGCTCGTGTGTCGCCACTGTTGCTAGTGGCTCGTGCGTCGCCTCTGTTGCTAGTAACTCGTGCGCCACCACTTGCTAGTGGCTTGTGCGCCGCCACTGTTGCTAGTGGCTCGTGTGCTACCACTGTTGCTAGTGGCTCGTGTCGCCACTGTTGCTAGTGGCTCGTGCACCACCACTGTTGCTAGTGGCTCGTGCGCCGCCACTGTTGCTAGTGGCTCGTGCGCCGCCACTGTTGCTAGTGGCTCGTGCACCACCACTGTTGCTAGTGGCTCGTGCACCACCACTGTTGCTAGTGGCTCGTGCACCACCACTGTTGCTAGTGGCTCGTGTGCCGCCACTGTTGCTAGTGGCTCGTGTGCCGCCACTGTTGCTAGTGGCTCGTGCGCCGCCACTGTTGCTAGTGGCTCGTGTGTCGCCTCTGTTGCTAGTGGCTCGTACGCCACCACTGTTGCTAGTGGCTCGTGCGCCGCCACTGTTGCTAGTGGCTCGTGTGTCGCCACTGTTGCTAGTGGCTCGTGCGCCACACTGTTGCTAGTGGCTCGTGCACCGCCACTGTTGCTAGTGGCTCGTGCCGCCACTCTTGCTAGTGGCTCGTGCACCACCACTGTTGCTAGTGGCTCGTGCACCGCCACTCTTGCTAGTGGCTCGTGCGCCGCCACTGTTGCTAGTGGCTCGTGCACCGCCACTGTTGCTAGTGGCTCGTGCACCGCCACTGTTGCTAGTGGCTCGTGCACCACCACTGTTGCTAGTGGCTCGTGCACCGCCACTGTTGCTAGTGGCTCGTGCACCACCACTGTTGCTAGTGGCTCGTGCACCACCACTGTTGCTAGTGGCTCGTGCGCCGCCACTCTTGCTAGTGGCTCGTGCGCCACCACGGTTGCTAGTGGCTCATGCACTGCCACTGTTGCTAGTGGCTCATGCACCGCCACTGTTGCTAGTGGCTCGTGCGCCGCCACTCTTGCTAGTGGGTCATGCACCGCCACTGTTGCTAGTGGCTCGTGCGCCGCCACTCTTGCTAGTGGCATGGTTGGTAAGTCTTAACCATGTCTTACTGGACAATGGGTCTCATGTAATAGACTTCTACTGTTGTCTGACAATAACGAAGGAATTAAATCGACCAATACAAAAGGCAGCTGAATAATACTGTGCAAATGTACGAACATTCTACTTAAAAAATGTACAGTACTGTATATATCACAATTATAAGATAAATTATAGGATAGAATCCGATAGATAATATTTTTCAAGGCATAAAATGCCAAGTCAGTGATGAGAATTTCTATGGCACTTTGACACTAATAATAAAAATAATAATAATAATAATATCTTTACTTCTACACGTCCATGTACAGTACAGTCCTAGCTGACATCAATGACATACTTCTGTACAGAAAGTCCCTCTTTAAGGGGGGCTCCTTGTCGTGGTAAAGAGGCTATTGGTCTGAG
Source organism: Cherax destructor (assembly GCA_009830355.1). Classification (NCBI taxonomy): domain Eukaryota; kingdom Metazoa; phylum Arthropoda; class Malacostraca; order Decapoda; family Parastacidae; genus Cherax; species Cherax destructor. Next base: position 101,871 of record WNWK01003373.1, on the reverse strand, counting down.
GAATTGGACCTCTTGGTCTTCTTCCTCAGATCGAACCTAATTACCCCCCAATCCCCCCTTCCCTTTCCCATCTTGCCCATCCTCCCTTTTCCCTTTCCTCCTCGTTCTCCTCCTCATCCCTCCCTTATTTCCTTCCCATTTTTCTCCTGGGAGCTTCCCTCCACAGGCATTCTAGTTCCTAGGTAGGGGGAAGGGTATTGTGGTCTTTCCCTTTCCGTTGAGGTTCTTGGCGGTGGTGTAGTTTGCCGTGGAATCTGCATCGCCTGGGGATGTCCCAATTCCTCTCCAGTCTCCCGAGGGGTGGCTTTCGGGCGACGGGTGTATCTCTAGAGGCCACCTTTCGGATTACAGGGGTGGTGACCGAAGGAGGTATGCTTTGTGGCGGATATCCGGCCGCCCTCTCTTTTGTCCGCCGAGGTAGCTCGGTAGATGTGAGGTTGCTATCCCAGATTGCTGGTTTACTGGTGTGAAGGGTAGGGTATGGCAAGGGTTCCATGCAGCATCTGCCCTACTTGCGGTGTTGAGGTCCTCTTGGGCACGGAGGTTGATTTACGCCCCTTTCATTCCTCCTAGGAGCTATTCCTCCACCTTCCCCCCTTTTTTTTATTTTATTAAAATTTTATTTTTATTTTCTTCTCTTTCTTTTTTTTTCTTAAAAACAAAAAGAAAGAAGAAACCTAACCATGGATGCCCTAACCTGTGAACCTACCCCTGGGCCCCTTCTTGATACTGCACCCAGTACTGACCCTGCCCCATTAATTGACAACTCTTTGGACATCTCTAATACCCCTGTACCTCTTGCTGGTGCCGGTTCATCACCTGCTTCAGGTACCAGGGTTCCGACCAGTCCTTTTGACATATTTGGCCTTCACTCTTCTCTGACCTTGATTCTGGCTTCTCCCTCAATTTTCGGATCGCTCGCCCGTCTCCCATCGGACCACCCCCGGTCCCACATCCAAACGACCAAGATCCTTACATGACGATTCGACACTTCCTTCTCGTTCATCTCAGAAATGACCAGCACGTCGCGCACTCCCCTTAAACACTTTGTTTCACACTACTCAATGGACAAACTTTTTTACTCCAACTACCTATCCTTCCGATCATAGTATTGGTAAAGCTCTCCAACACCATGTAGGTAAAGATATCTCATTTCACGCTCTCAAGAGTGGCACTCGCATCATCACAGTCCAGAATGCTGGCCAAGCTCGCGATCTTTTCCTTCTTACGACTATAGATACTATTCCTATCACTATTGACAAGCATCATTCTCATAATTCTTGTAGTGGTACTGTCATTTTACCCCACACCATTGTCCAACGGAATTTCCAGACATGTGGTGATGACATTTTGGAGCAGCTTGAGCTCCAAGAACTCCCTATTCTTAAGGTTGACACTTTTGTCCTCCCTGCCAATAAGTGAAAACGTTATCCTTGCAATATAGCTCGTTTAACGTTTGACTGCTGTGAACTCCCACCTTCAGTCTACATTGCAGGTCAACGTTTACAGGTTCGAAAGGTGACCCCTACACCACAACAGTGTAGAAACTGCTGGCGTTTTGGTCATCCAGCGAAATATTGCAGGTCCATGGCCGAATGCCCAGTCTGTGGTGCCAACGACCATGCCAGTCCTTCTGTCATGAGGCACATCCATTGTACTCTCTCCGTTGTCAGGTTTACCTGAATGAGCGGGAAATCCATTGTCTCAAAGAGGCGGAAGGCTTCTCATATGCTATGGCCGTCTCTCATCTACGCCTTCAAGGGAGACTTCCTCGTATTTCCTATTCTTGCATTGCTAAACGTCGCCCTACTCCTGGGGTCTCAACTTCCTTGACTTCCTCTGTGGTTACAACATCCTCAGTCATCCCTGTCTCGAATCCTTTTGATGTTCTTGGCTCCAAGGTCCCTACCTCGGCATCCCATACTGTCCACACTCCTTCCTCTACTCACTCGCACAGTTCTGAGTCTACACGTCCTCGTCTTTAGCCTAAACCTCAGCGCCCCCTTCTTCTCATAAGTCCGGCAAAAAATCCCTATTGCTGGGTTCTTCGTCACCGACTAGTTCTGTAATGTGTGTGGAGGTTCATCTTTCTCCTCGTACACTATCCTCATCCCCTGTCCCCTCCCAAGCCGCTTCGACAGTTTCCTCTTCCATCTCCTCGCCTTCTACTTTAGTACAGTCTATAGACTCCCCGATAGTTGCTCACTCTCCTTCCATTTCTAATGTAGTCCCACATTCTGCATCTTTGTCTTCCGAAGCACTGGAAGCTATCACAGAATATATTTCAGAGACTGGAACGATGATGGACACCTCTTCACCTGAGGTTCCTCCTCTTCTCTCTTCTTCATCTACACCCTCCTTCCTTCACAATGCCCTCCTCCTTCTCTGATTACAGGTTTATCGCTGCCTCCACATGTGGACTTTTCTAACCCTAGTCCATAGATTTCTCTCTCTTCGACTTATATCTTTCTCTCCATAAATCATGGTTTATTTGCAGTGGAATATCCGAGGCCTCAGGGGTAACCGGGGTGAACTTCAGGTGTTGCTCTCCCAGTTTTTCCCTGTTGGGGTCTGTTTGCAAGAACCCAAATTACAATCCACTGTTATCAGGCCCTTTTCAGGCTATGATTTGTTATATTCATCGGATCCTTTTTCCGATGGAACCTTTAACGAAAGTGCTCTTCTTATACGCACTGGTGTTCCATACCATCAGCTCTATGTTCCTTCTTCCTTTCATTACACCGCAGTCCGTATCCACTTAAATAAGTGGTATACACTCTGTTCTTTATATCTCTCCCCTTCGTGGGCATTGTCTATTCCAGATGTTGATTTTCTAGTTTCTTCCTTACCGCCACCCCTTCTGTTACTTGGCGATTTTAACGCACACCATTTTCTCTGGGGAGGGTCGCACTGTGACTCCCGTGGCGTTCAGTTGGAGGCATTTCTTGCTTCTCTCCCCCTCCATGTTTTAAATACGGGTACTCCTACCCATTTTGATCCTCAAACTCATTCTTTCTCCTGTATCAATCTCTCCATCTGCTCTTCCTCAACAGTCCTTGACTTCACCTGGTCTGTCCTCCCGGACTTACATGACAGCGATCATTTCCCAAACATCCTTAAGTCCCCTTCATTCTTTCCACATCCTCGTTGCCCACGCTGGCAATTTGACCGGACGAAATTTGACCTTTACGCACATCTTACTGCCTTTCATGAGGTTCCTTCCTTGTCCTCCATTGATGAGGTTTTACATCTCTTTTCGTCCTCCATCTTCACAGCGGCTTCACATTCTATTCCCCAAACCTCGGGCAAGCATTCTCAGAAGTGCGTGCCTTGGTGGTCTCCTGGTTGTGCTCGGGCAGTACGTTTGAAACGCACTGCGTGGGGCAGGTATCGGTATAACAGAACCACAGAGAGACTCCTTGATTTTAAGCAGAAGAGAGCTATTGCTCGCCATGTCATAAGTGACACTAAACGCACTTGCTGGCGAGATTACGTTTCTACTGTCACTTCGGCTTCCTCGATGAGTGCAGTCTGGAAGAAAGTGCGGAAATTAAGTGGTAAATTCTCCCCCGACCCGGCTCCTGTTCTTCAGGTTGCCGGTGTCGATATAGCACACCCTCTTGCCGTTGCCACTCCAATTGGTAATCATTTGGTCCTCATTTCTTAGGGGCTCCATCTATGCCTCTCGTTCCTTTCTTCTAAGTCTGCCAGCGAGTTAAAGCCCTTAGATTTTTCTTCTCTTAGAGAAGAATCCTATAATGTGCCTTTTACCCTTCAAGAACTGGAGGCAACACTCTCTGCTTGCCGATCATCGGCAGCTGGGCCAGACGGCATACATATTCGTATGCTACAGCATTTACATCAGTCTGCTCTTACTGTCCTCTTACGACTCTTTAATCTTATATGGTCGCAAGGAGTTCTTCCCCAGCTGTGGAAGTCTGCTATTGTTCTCCCTTTTTGCAAACCGGGTACTACGGGACGTGATACCTCCCACTACCGTCCCATCACTCTTACCAGTGCAGTTTGCAAGGTGATGGAACGTCTAGTTAATAGACGTTTGATGTGGTATTTAGAGACGCACAATAGTCTCTCCCCTAGTCAATATGGCTTTCATAAAGGCCGTTCTGCCATTGACCCCTTACTGCGCTTGGATATGTATATTCGTAATGCCTTTGCTAATAACCACTCGGTTATCGCCATCTTTTTTGACCTTGAGAAGGCTTATGACACAACTTGGAGATATAATATCTTGGCCCAGGCCCACTCCTTAGGCCTCCGAGGCAACCTACCATTCTTCCTTAAGGCCTTCTTAACTGACAGACATTTCCGTGTCCGGGTTAGTAATGAGCTTTCCCGGAATTTGTCCAAGCTGAAGGTGTCCCCCAGGGTTGTGTTCTGAGCACAACACTCTTTCTCCTTGCTATAAATAATCTGGCATCTGTTCTCCCATCCAATATATGGTCATCACTCTATGTGGATGACTTTGCTATAGCTTGTGCAGGTGCTGTCACCTCATTGCAGTTTCCCTCCAGCATGCCATCAACCGGGTTTCTGATTGGGCCACCACTCACGGGTTTAAATTTTCTAGTGGCAAAACTCATCAAATTACGTTTACTAGACGTTCAGTGGTCTTTGATCATCCATTGTACCTATACGACTCACGTATTCCAGAACGTGATACAGTCAGGTTTCTCGGCCTCCTGTTTGACCGTCGATTGTCCTGGAAACCTCATATTACCTCTCTTAAAGCAACTTGTCACAGCCGGCTGAACCTTCTTAAAGCCCTCGCACATCTTTCATGGGGAGCTGATCGTAGAACTCTCCTTCGTCTACATTCAGCCCTAATTTTATCAAAACTCGATTATGGGGACCAGATATATTCGGCAGCCTTCCCTGCTACTCTTTCCATCCTTAATCCCGTCTATCACCAGGGATTACGCTTATGCCTTGGTGCATTTCGTTCTTACCTGGTTGAGAGCCTCTATGTAGAAGCGAACATTCCATCCTTGTCTGATCGTCGTGATGCACATTGCATTCGCTGTTATGTTCGCTCTCATGACCTCTGCAATCCTTCCATGTATAGGATTGTTACAGATGTTAGTAGACGCTCTTTATTTGTTCATCACCCCTGCTTACTTCGTCCCTTTTCTCTTCGTCTACATTCACTCCTGTCTTCCCTTCAGCTACCACCTTTATATGTTCATGTGACATTTCCCTTTCCCCTACCCCCTTGGGAAGTTCCTGCTGTCCGTGTCTGTTCTATTCCTCTACCTTGCGCGAAAGCCCGCCTACCTACGGCGGTTTATCGCCCTTTTTTTCTAGACCACTTCTGTTCTTATTCCCATGCCATCGCAGTGTACACTGATGGTTCAAAGTCATCTGATGGCGTCGGATTCGCAGCAGTGTTTCCGGACAGCGTCGTGCAAGGGCATCTTTTACCCTCGGCTAGCATATTTACGGCTGAATTGTATGCCATTCTTGTGGCACTTATCCGTATTGCATCTATACCTGTATCACCATTTGTGGTCGTTACAGACTCCCTTAGTGCTTTACAGGCTATCAGTAAAATTGATACACCTCACCCCCTAGTTCTTCGTATCCAACTTTGGTTACGCCGTATCTCTAGCAAGCACAAAGATATTGTTTTTTGTTGGGTCCCTGGTCATGTTGACATACAGGGCAATGAACAGGCAGACACTGCTGCGCAGTCAGCAGTACATGACCTTCCAGTTTTATATAGAGGTGTTCCTTTTATGGACTATTTTGCGGTCATTGTTACCCACCTTCGCACCCATTGGCAACAACGCTGGTCTGACCTGCTTAATAACAAACTTCATTCTATTAAACCGAGTATAGGTTTCTGGCCATCTTCTTGTCACCAATGTCGAGGTTGGGAGACTACACTCTCCTGTCTTCGCATTGGCCACACTCGTCTTATGCACGGGTATCTCATGGAGAGGCTCCCTGCCCCTCTCTGTGAGCATTGTCAGGTTCCAGTGTCTGTTCGACATATTCTGTTGGACTGCCCACTCTATCAACGAGCATGCAGAATTTACTTCCAACGCAGAATTTACCTCCAACGGCGTCTTTGGTCTGCGGCCCTTTCTTTACCTTCCCTTCTTGATGATGGACCCTCCTTTAATCCTGACTCTCTCGTAGACTTTTTGACAGAAACTGACTTACTAAACAAATTCTGAAGATTATACCTCTAGCACCTCCCTCAGTCCCTTCTACCTCAATCTCTTGCTACCCTCTATCCCTGCACTATCCACTGTCTTGCTGCACTCCATACCCTAATCATCCATCTCCCGCTTACAATCCATTCTCCCTGCATCCTGTCCTGCCCGGTCGCTTGTTATGCAGAGCATTTCGGGCAAATTTGGTTAATTTTGTCACGGGATGCGACTCACACCAGTCCACTAATACCCAGGTACCATTTTACTGATGGGTGAACATGGACAACAGGTGTCTTATGTAAACACGTGCTAATGTTTTCCAGCAGTAATGGGGACCGACCCCCGGACCTCAGTGTGTGAGGTGAGTGCGCTACCAATCAAGCTACACTGGAATACTGCTCTACTCTAATTAAGACTGGCCAAATTGCAGACATGGAGAACGTTTGAACATTCATTGCACAAAACTATCAAAAAATAAAAAGCTTGAATTGTTGTTAAAGCTAAAAAAAATTCCTCAAATTATATTTGCTGAAGCACAAGTGAGAAACAATATAAGATATACCTTCAAAATATTGAGGGTCTGTTTTCAAATTTGCACACTGAAATAACTCCTTATATAGGTAGGCCTGGCAAACTATAAAAATATTCCTATTGAAAAACAACTTTCAGTAAATACATCGACGAGCAGCGCTTTCCAGCAGCTTTTCTTAATTTATAAAAAAAAATCCAACCTACATGTTCTCAAAATTTACCTTCTTATTGCGCTTAAGCGGACTGAAAGATGCAAGCAACAACAGTCTGGCTGATCTGACAAGCACCCAGCACGCCTGGGTCAGAGAAAGTAAGCTAATGAACTTAGTTATAAGGGACATAGGGAAGGAGAAAGGAAGGAGCGGGCGTGGGTAAAGGATGTTAGGAATGTGTGTGTGGGCGATAAGTAATAAGGACGATAGTGGGTCTCCCGGAATCGTGATGGACGCATATATGGAATAATACCCAATTGGTGGTCTTGTTAATGCGGTATAAGGTCCACTTCTCATTTCACGGGATGGAGTCTCGCCAGACGGGAGCCGCAAGTGCCAGGATGTGGTCTCACTTCTGGGAAGGTGCAAGTGCCAGCCTCAGTAACTGAAGTTGCTTCCTTGCTCCTACCACCATAGACCGGCTGTAGCCCATCATAGTTGCAACCCATCAACTCTGCACCTCTAATGTGTACGTAGAATTTTAACTATATATATATATATATATATATATATATATATATATATATATATATATATATATATATATATATATATATATATATATATATATATATATATATATATATCTATATATATATATGTCGTGCCGAATAGGTAAAACTGGTCAGTTAGCAAGAACTCATTTGAAATTTAGTCCTTTCTAAAATTTCGTCTTATACGTTTAAAGATATGTATATTTTTCATTTATGTTAGTGTAAAAATTAATAATAATGTATCAAAAAAATTAGAAAACTTACCTAACCTCATTATAACAAGCGCAATTTAATTTAGCCTAATCCAACTAAATATATTTTAGATAAGTTTACAATAATTTAATAATAAACAAACACAATGAAATATATTTTTTTCGTTAGGTTCAGAATGATTTTTGCGAAATTATTGCATACACAAATTTTCGCTTGCCTTATTCGGCAAAAAAAGCGTTGTTATTTAAGCCAAAATCGCAAGTTTGACCTATTTGGCACGACATACATATTGAATAAATTGAATTTTTTTGTCTCAAGTACGACGAACGACGAGAACCTAACGCGTACGTTAATAGGGGAGCGCTAAACCCGTAGAGGTCATATAGCACCTAGGGACTAAGAAGCAGTAGAGTTTGATTAAAGGAAGGGAAGGTTGTTCCACTTCATTAGATCAATGGCTCTTCAGTATTATGAAGGAAGTCTCTTGAAAGGTTACAAGAGGCAGAGACTCGGCACACCCTACTGACGACTACTAGAGGGGGAGGAGCATACCTTGATGAGGGGGAGGAGCATACCTTGATGAGGGGGAGGAGCATACCTTGATGAGGGGAGGAGCATACCTTGATGCGGGGGAGGAGCATACCTTGATGAGGGGGAGCATACCTTGATGAGGGGGAGGAGCATACCTTGATGAGGGGAGGAGCATACCTTGATGAGGGGAGGAGCATACCTTGATGAGGGGAGGAGCATACCTTGATGAGGGGGAGGAGCATACCTTGATGAGGGGAGGAGCATACCTTGATGAGGGGGAGGAGCATACCTTGATCAGGGAGGAGCATACCTTGATGAGGGGAGGAGCATACCTTGATGAGGGGAGGAGCATACCTTGATGAGGGGGAGGAACATACCTTGATGAGGGGAGGAGCATACCTTGATGAGGGAGGAGCATACCTTGATGAGGGGGAGGAGCATACCTTGATGAGGGGAGGAGCATACCTTGATGAGGGGAGGATCATACCTTGATGAGGGGAGGAGCATACCTTGATGAGGGGAGGAGCATACCTTGATGAGGGGGAGGAGCATACCTTGATGAGGGGAGGAGCATACCTTGATGAGGGGAGGAGCATACCTTGATGAGGGGAGGAGCATACCTTGATGAGGGGAGGAGCATACCTTGATCAGGGAGGAGCATACCTTGATGAGGGGGAGGAGCATACCTTGATGAGGGGAGGAGCATACCTTGATGAGGGGGAGAGCATACCTTGATGAGGGGAGGAGCATACCTTGATGAGGGGGAGGAGCATACCTTGATGAGGGGAGGAGCATACCTTGATGAGGGGAGGAGCATACCTTGATGAGGGGAGGAGCATACCTTGATGAGGGGGAGGAGCATACCTTGATCAGGGAGGAGCATACCTTGATGAGGGGAGGAGCATACCTTGATGAGGGGGAGGAGCATACCTTGATGAGGGGAGGAACATACCTTGATGAGGGGAGGAGCATACCTTGATGAGGGGAGGAGCATACCTTGATGAGGGGAGGAGCATACCTTGATGAGGGGAGGAGCATACCTTGATGAGGGGAGGAGCATACCTTGATGAGGGGAAGGAGCGTACCTTGATGAGGGGAGGAGCGTACCTTGATGAGGGGGAAGCATACCTTGATGAGGGGAGGAGCATACCTTGATGAGGGGGAGGAGCATACCTTGATGAGGGGAGGAGCATACCTTGATGAGGGGGAGGAGCATACCTTGATGAGGGGGAGGAGCATACCTTGATGAGGGGAGGATCATACCTTGATGAGGGGGAGGAGCATACCTTGATGAGGGGGAGGAGCATACCTTGATGCCAGCGATGGCTTCTTCATCTTTCCCCTCCCATTCTTTGCATCGAACCTGATTACCTCTCTTTTCCCGGGCGCAGTATGACCTCTACAGATTCAGCACTTTTAAACGAAGATAATACAATAAACTGCTTAGAGTAGAATACTCGGAACAGTATATAATAAATATAAAATAAATAGAAAAGATTCAAGGGTTTTCAACACACTACCTTCAATAAATATCTCGGGGACATTACAAATAAACCACTTAATATTTTCGAGGGGAAACTCAAGAGATCAACTCGGGTAGTTCCTGACACTGGCTCATGGTGATTGCTTGTAGATAGTCTAACAAAATACTCGACAGAACAGGCCGTGAATTAGGCCTGGTCTGTGACTAGTAAATAAGTTTATTTAGGTATACACAAATACAGTTACATAGATTATGATACATAGCAGAATATGTGTAGAGCACCTAGGATAACCCAAAAAGGTGATGCTCATCGGAGCTATTCACTTTTATCATTCATCTCGGCACTAAGATCAAGAATAAATTAATATCTAAAATAGGGATTAAAGTAAGCTCTCAGTTTATGTACAGTGAGAGAGAAAAATCACTGGGTGATATATATCTCCCTGCGCATATACCAATGTGTTGCTGATATGATGTGGAAACTTGAGCCAAGATTGGCTGAGAGGCTGGAGTTTGCTCTCTAGATCCTTGTCACTAGAGGCATTGTTTCCTGGCCTCGGTTGCCCTCTCTCCACTTGGGCTCGCTCATAGCCACATATAGACGGGTAAGGCAAACTATGCCCCTCTCCACACTGTTGAGAGGCACAACACAGGCCACAATGAACTCGCTCACCGAGCCCCCGACCTTCACTTGTCAAAACAATTATGACTGCATATTGTGTTTCTTCACAGGATTGCCCAACAGGTTATTAAGAAGAGGTGATAGTAATGGAGTAGGACTGTGGTTGCCACAGTGGCACAAGGGAGCCAAGACGTATGGGTAAGTCACTTTCAAGCTGCTGTCTTTGTTCACCTGGTAATATATATATACCCAGGAGTTAGTTGGCCGATGTGGGCCTCAACTTAGGGTGTGCATAGCCATCTTATGATGGAGTATGGCAGGAAAACCTTCCTGCGTGATTTGCTGGGTAAACAGTTCCTGTTCTGACTTTATGTCATATACTGTAAATCTCTGTAACCATGCGTGTGGTGTATCTCATCTTGATAATATACTAAGAAACTTTGGGTGTTGCTGCTACTACTCGGCAGAACTCGGGCACTAGTTCACATTGTACTCTACAAACTACATACTACCTATGTACGTCACGGAACAAGTATTACTTGTTTGAATGATTATTTTAAGAAATACCAGCGAATGTACTACATCTATTTTGTTTGCGCAGCATGTCTTAGCCTATCAACGTTTAGTATTGAATGTTGTCAGTACGCTATTACCGTAACATTACCTCTGAACCCAACGGAAATAAGTTATACTGCATGCATTTCTTGGATTATTTTGAGCAAATACCCTTCTCCGGGGCTAAGAATCAAAAGCAAGTGTTCTTTTTCTGTTGTGGTGAAAGCTTTCATGGTGTGGTGAGGGGGCTATATGCCTGCCACTGCTGCCGTGGTGTTGCGGTGTGGGTTCTGGTGGGAGGAGTCAGTGGGAAGACCTTGTTACCAATGGGGGAAAAACCAGTGTCGACAAATATGAGTGACATAAATGCATTTAGAGCTGAAGAAGTCTAAGACAACGGAGAAGTTTATAGAGTCATGTGATGAAGATCTGATTGACCTAAGCGTTTTGTTAATAAACTTAAAAGTCTTGTTCTCCTGTGTCTATTAATAGAGTATCACCAGTGACGCAGTTTAAAAATTGTCAAAATTACAAATTATTACTTTCTTACAGCAGCAAAATGAATAAGAAATATTCTTATGTGTAGAGGTAAATCACATGCTAATCATTAACACAAAGTTTAATTTTATAAGTATAATAATTTTTCACATAATTTAGCTAGATAATTTCTGAAATTTGCGGATCCCTTCCAAGTATTGTTGGTACGAGGCGTTGAAAGAATTAGACCCATGTCAGGACTCACCAGACGAATTTTGTAAGTAGCACTATTCTTGTTAATTAGTACAAAAACTAGTTTGACTGGTTAATAATCTTACCCTATTTATCAGAACAAATTATAGTAATGAAACTGCGATGATTAATCCTCACGAATCATAGCTTTTGAAGAGGTAAGAATAATTTTCTGGAGATTGGCGTGATGGTGTGTGAAATATGCGGATGTTGAGATGACTTGTCTGCTCAAGGAGATAAAACTGGGGTGACTGGTGACTCAAGACCTGTCATTACACAGCTAAAGGAAGACCTGTCCTCCCCTCCCTGGTGTGCATTAACCACTGCTATCTTACTCTCGCCTCCCTCAAATGTGAAACATGACGAACATTTTCTGAAGACTCACTGTGTCACCCAGGACCTCCACAACCATCCTTCTCTAACACAAATTTTGCTTATTTTTTTTTCGTACCTGATCAACGTGTATCTGGTTTAGTTTCTTATTAAGGGATAGTAGTTGGTTAACGATGAATTCTCTTTTTACTGTAAATTATTGTAAACTGAATACTACAAGTGCATTTCGCATTAGCAAACAACCATATAAGGTCACTTGTATTCTGTGGTAAAGCGTTCGGGTCATAACCAAAGAGACCTAGGTTCGATTATCAGGTGGATGGTCAAGTCTCCTTAAACCTGTTGCCTCTGTTCACCTAGAAGTATATAGACACTAGTATTTTAGTCAACTATTATGGGTGGGTGGCATCCAGAGGAAGGATGTGGGAGAAGGAGGAGGATTATACCTTTAGAAATTGCTGGTCTTTGAAATGAGGTGAGGTAAGGTTGTAAAGTGAAATGTGCAAAAATACGAACACACTGCGAAGACATACAAGAAACACTCGTTAAACGGTAACTTTTTTTTATGTTGTTAATTTATGTCTTAAGTAACACGAGGTGAAACGACGCCAGATCACGTGATGACCCTCCCTCTCAATTGCTTATTAAAACTATCTTATAGAGCCATTCCTTAATTAGCAGTGCCCTTGACATGTTTGTGAGTAAATAAATATCTTTAATCTGCTCTGACCGATGAGGAATTTCTTTTCCTGTCAAACATGAGTCAGCATAAAGATGAAACAAGCCAGTTCCTAATCTTGTGTTTAAGTAAATTAAACGTTAATTCTCACATCTAGCACGTGTTTAGGAACATCTATATAACACTAGATATAATTTCAGAAACCCGTTTTTATATATGCATCTCTATTAAGCACAGTGGGAAATTCTCGCGAGTATACTAGCTGCTCAATATATACACAAAATAAGACATAGGCACAAAAACACTATATTCATAACATATTTAAGACATAAGACATGATAACTATAAAATCTAAGACATTAAAAAAATCTAATAGATGTACACAAAAATAAGATAGACACCACCTTCCAAAAAATAGGGTCTCTTCCCTCTCCCCTCCTCCCTCTCTTCCATCCAGTAACATCAGTCTTCAATAAAGGTAAGTGCCACATTCATTTCATTCATTTGTGCATATAAATCTATCTTTAAGGCCCCCCAAATTTTTTTTTCAACAGTATACTAGCTGGCTTAACCTTCAACAGTATACTAGCTGGCTCAACCTTCAACAGTATACTAGCTGGCTCAACCTCCAACAGTATACTAGCTGGCTCAACCTTCAACAGTATACTAGCTGGCTCAACCTTCAACAGTATACTAGCTGCTCAACCTTCAACAGTATACTAGCTGACTCAACCTTCAACAGTATACTAGCTGCCTCAACCTTCAACAGTATACTAGCTGCTCAACCTTCAACAGTATACTAGCTGCTCAACCTTCAACAGTATACTAGCTGGCTCAACCTTCAACAGTATACTAGCTGGCTCAACCTTCAACAGTATACTAGCTGGCTCAACCTTCAACAGTATACTAGCTGGCTCAACCTTCAACAGTATACTAGCTGGCTCAACCTTCAACAGTATACTAGCTGGCTCAACCTTCAACAGTATACTAGCTGGCTCAACCTTCAACAGTATACTAGCTGACTCAACCTTCAACAGTTTACTAGCTGACTCAACCATAAACAGTATACTAGCTGACTCAACCTTCAACAGTATACTAGCTGACTCAACTTTCAACAGTTTACTAACTGGCTCAACCTTCAACAGTATACCAGCTGACTCAACCTTGAACAGTATACCAGCTGACTCAACTTTCAACAGTTTACTAACTGGCTCAACCTTCAACAGTATACTAGCTGTCTCAACCATAAACAGTATACTAGCTGACTCTACCTTCAACAGTTTACTTGCTGACTCAACCTTCAACAGTATACTAGCTGACTCAACCATAAACAGTATACTAGCTGACTCAACCTTCAACAGTATACTAGCTGACTCAACCTTCAACAGTATACTAGCTGACTCAACCATAAACAGTATACTAGCTGACTCAACCTTCAACAGTATACTAGCTGACTCAACCTTCAACAGTATACTAGCTGGCTCAACCTTCAACAGTATACTAGCTGACTCAACCTTCAACAGTATACTAGCTGGCTCAACCTTCAACAGTATACTAGCTGGCTCAACCTTCAACAGTATACTAGCTGACTCAACCTTCAACAGTATACTAGCTGACTCAACCTTCAACAGTTTACTTGCTGACTCAACCTTCAACAGTACTAGCTGACTCAACCTTCAAGTTACTAGCTGACTCAACCTTCAACAGTATACTAGCTGACTCAACCTTCAACAGTATACTAGCTGACTCAACCTTCAACAGTATACTAGCTGACTCAACCTTCAACAGTATACTAGCTGACTCAACCTTCAACAGTATACTAGCTGGCTCAACCTTCAACAGTTTACTGCCAACCTTCAACAGTATACTAGCTGCTCAACCTTCAACAGTATACTAGCTGGCTCAACCTTCACAACAGTATATCTAGCTGACTCAACCTTCAACAGTATACTAGCTGCTCAACCTTCAACAGTATACTAGCTGCTCAACCTTAACAGTTATAGCTGCTCAACCTTCAACAGTATACTAGCTGACTCAACCTTCAAAGTACTAGCTGCTAACCTTAACATTCAGCTGGCTCAACCTTCAACAGTATACTAGCTGCTCAACCTCAACAGTATACTAGCTGGCTCAACCTTCAACAGTATACTAGCTGACTCAACCTTCAACAGTATACTAGCTGCACCTTCACAGTAACCTTCAACCAGTATACTAGCTGACTCAACCTTCAACAGTATACTAGCTGCTCAACCTTCAACAGTTTACTCTGGCTCAACCTTCAACAGTATACTAGCTGACTCAACCTTCAACAGTATACTAGCTGGCTCAACCCCGTTTTCTAACAGTTTACTTAGCTGACTCAAGCTTCTAACAGTATACTAGCTGGCTCAACCTTCAACAGTATACTAGCTGGCTCAACCTTCAACAGTATACTAGCTGGCTCAACCTTCAACAGTATACTAGCTGGCTCAACCTTCAACAGTATACTAGCTGGCTCAACCTTCAACAGTATACTAGCTGGCTCAACCTTCAACAGTATAGTAGCTGGCTCAACCTTCAACAGTATACTAGCTGGCTCAACCTTCAACAGTATACTAGCTGGCTCAACCTTCAACAGTATACTCAAACCACTGGCTGTGGTGAACACCACAGTGAACACCACAGTGAACACCAGTGAACACCACGTGAACACCACTGGCTGTGGTGTTCACGTGGGACTCGTGATGCTGGTGAAGGGCTCTTGACCCGAGGAACTGGAGTTACCCTCCTCTTCCTCGCATCCAATATGCTCACCTCTCCTCCCCCAGGCGATGTATGACCACCACCAATATAACTCCCACACATCACTATAATTTAGGTCCAAAAATATAGAAACTTTCTGTTAAGTTTTCTTAGTTGAAAATCAAATAAATTATTTTTTCATGCAGTTAATTTTTTTTTAATTTTTTATAATGTTAATTGTGAGAATGGAAGACAAAAATATATTTTCAGTTATTAGTTGCACCTAATATAATTACTATCGAAAATATAAGCGAAGTTTAACACAGGTCATTAGTGTCACGTTAGTCTCAACTTAGTTTAACACAGGTCATTAGTGTCAAGTTAGTCTCAACTTAGTTTAACACAGGTCATTAGTGTCACGTTAGTCTCAACTTCGTTTAACACAGGTCATTAGTGTCACGGTAGTCTCAACTTTGTTTAACACAAGTCATTAGTGTCACGTTAGTCTCAACTTAGTTTAACACAAGTCATTAGTGTCACGTTAGTCTCAACTTAGTTTAACACAAGTCATTAGTGTCAAGTTAGTCTCAACTTAGTTTAACACAAGTCATTAGTGTCAAGTTAGTCTCAACTTAGTTTAACACAGGTCATTAGTTTCAAGTTAGTGTCAACTTAGTTTAACACAGGTCATTAGTGTCACGTTAGTCTCAACTTAGTTTAACACAGGTCATTAGTGTCACGTTAGTCTCAACTTAGTTTAACACAGGTCATTAGTGTCACGTTAGTCTCAACTTAGTTTAACACAAGTCATTAGTGTCACGTTAGTCTCAACTTAGTTTAACACAAGTCATTAGTGTCACGTTAGTCTCAACTTAGTTTAACACAGGTCATTAGTGTCACGTTAATCTCAACTTAGTTTTCCTCTTCAAAATTTTTCCACTTTTTTGTTCAACTGCTTAAATATTAAACTACCCATTAGTGCAAATTTAAGCTGCCTAGCCTATTAAATTAGGCTAACAATGCCAACTTAAGCCTCTCAAAATACCCTATTGAGTTTATTAAAGTTCAGCAATTCCAGTGTAAACTGTTAAAGGCTGTGGAGTGAGTGCTTCCAGACCCGCACTGTGGAGTGAGTGCTTCCAGACCCGCACTGTGGAGTGAGTGCTTCCAGACCCGCACTGTGAAGTGAGTGCTTCCAGACCCGCACTGTGGAGTGAGTGCTTCCAGACCCATACTGTGGAGTGAGTGCTTCCAGACCCGCACTGTGGAGTGAGTGCTTCCAGACCCGCATTGTGGAGTGAGTGCTTCCAGACCCGTACTGTGGAGTGAGTGCTTCCAGACCCGTACTGTGGAGTGAGTGCTTCCAGACCCGCACTGTGGAGTGAGTGCTTCCAGACCCGCACTGAAGAGTGAGTGCTTCCAGACCCGGACTGTGGAGTGAGTGCTTCCAGACCCGCACTGTGGAGTGAGTGCTTCCAGACCCGGACTGTGGAGTGAGTGCTTCCAGACCCGCACTGTGGAGTGCTTCCAGACCCGCACTGTGGAGTGAGTGCTTCCAGACCCGCACTGTGGAGTGCTTCCAGACCCGCACTGTGGAGTGAGTGCTTCCAGACCCGCACTGTGGAGTGAGTGCTTCTAGACCCGTACACCAAACTTAATATGAACTCAAGACATGACAGACGGTGCAAGATACCTCCGGTGAAAAACAGGGCAGCGATAAATAGACTTAAAGAATTCAGTAAGTGTAGAGGGACCACGACTCTTCAACACTCAATGCATAGGGGTAATTACCAGCAGACCCCTCTCTTCAAGAGGAAACTTGATAATTAACTCAAATTATTTCCTGATAAGCCGGGTTGTGGTGCATACGTGGGACTGTCGAAGGTCCTTAACTTCGAACTATAGACCAATAAGCCTTTCATAGTGGGAAAATTTATGGAATCAATAATTGCCGAGGTAATTAGTAGCCATCTTGAAAGGCATAAATTGATTAATAAATCTCAATACGGTTTTACAAAGGGGCGTTCCTATCTTACTTCAGTAAGGCTTTCGATAGAGTTCCACATCAGAGGCTATTGAGGAAAATTAAGACACACGGAATAGGAGAAATTTTTTCCTGGGTAGAGGCATGGTTGACAAATAGGCAGCAGAGAGTTTGCATAAATGGGGAGAAATCAGAGTAGGGCACGTCACGAGCGGTGTTCCACAGGGGTCAGTGTTGGGCCCCTTGTTGTTCACAATTTACATAAACGACATAGATGAGGGAATAAATAGCGACATAAGCAAATTTGCTGATGACACCAAAATAGGCCGTCTAATTCATTCTAATGAGGACATTAGAGCACTCCAGGATGATTGAATAGACTGATGCAGTGGTCAGAGAAGTGGCAGATGCAGTTTAATATAGACAGATGCAAAGTTCTAAATGTTGGACAGGAAAATAACCATGCCACATATAAACTGAATAATGTAGATATTAGTATTACTGATTGTGAAAAGGATTTAGGAGTTCTGGTTAGCAGTAATCTGAAACCAAGACAACAGTGCATAAGTGTTCGCAATAAAGCGAACAGAATCCTTGGCTTCATATCAAGAAGCATAAATAATAGGAGTCCTCAGGTTGTTCTTCAACTCTATATATCCTTGGTTAGGCCTCATCTAGATTATGCTGCACAGTTTTGGTCACCGTATTATAGGATGTATATAAATGCTCTGGAAAACGTACAGAGGAGGATGACAAAGTTGATCCCATGTATCAGAAATCTTCCCTATGAGGATAGACTGAGGGCCCTGAATCTGCACTCTCTAGAAAGGTGTAGAATTAGGGGGGATATGATTGAGGTGTAGAAATGGAAAACAGGAATTAATAAAGGGGATGTAAATAGCGTGCTAAAAATATCTAGCCTAGAGAGGATTCGCAGCAATGGCTTTAAGTTGGAAAAGTTCAGATTCAGGAAGGATATAGGAAAGCACTGGTTTGGTAATAGAGTTGTGGATGAGTGGAACAAACTCCCGAGTACCGTCATAGAGGCTGAAACGTTGTGTAGTTTTAAATATAGATTAGATAAATACAGGGCATTGACCCCTGAAACTCTCTCCAGGTATCTCCAGGTATGAGTGGGTGCGGGTGTGTGTGAGTTGGACCTGACTAGCTTGTGCTACTAGGTCAGATGCCGTGCTCCTTAAGTGAATGTGACTTGACCTGACTAGGTTGGGGCATTGGCTTAAGCCGGTAGGAGAATTGGACCTGCTTCGCATGGGCCAGTAGGCCTGGTGCAGTGTTCCTTCTTTCTTAGGATGTTTTTATGTTCGAACGTCAATTTTGCGTGCGGCCGGCAGTAACAGCCTGGTTGATCAGACCCTGATCCACCATGAGGCCTGGTCTCAGACCGAGCCGCGGGGGCGTTGACCCC
The DNA here is from genome assembly GCA_009830355.1 of Cherax destructor. Taxonomy (NCBI): domain Eukaryota; kingdom Metazoa; phylum Arthropoda; class Malacostraca; order Decapoda; family Parastacidae; genus Cherax; species Cherax destructor. The sequence goes on along the minus strand of WNWK01003373.1, from coordinate 83,179 downwards.
TGAAACCCTCTCCTGGTAAACTCCAGGTATGTTCTTATGAGGCCTGGTCTAGGACCGGGCCGCGGAAGCAGTGACCTTCAGAAGCGACTGCAACAAATGCCAATTTAAACTACCACGAGAAAGCAAATTGAATGACACTTGTACTATCAGACTATGTGATAAATAGTTTTGAAAACCGACCAGTTGAAGATTGAGACACTTATTTTCCATAAGTGTCTCAATCTTCAACTATCAGACTACTGTGACAATACCAATTTAGAATTTTTATTCTCTAAGCAGTATAAAAAAAATAGCATAAAGAATTAACAAGTCACAAAACTTTGGTATCTTTATTAAGGAAACGTTGCGCCTACACGGTAGGCTTCTTCACTTCAGTACCCAAGTAATAATAAATAATCGTTATTTCTACAAGGTGTATAATACAACTGGTGTTGTATCATGTGCTACACTTGCCTTAATCATCTTGATATTATTATCACCATCATACTAGTTTAAACAGTTGAAAAGTCGTAGTCTGAAGACCATAGTCTACATCCAGTCGGTGTCAACACTGTACACACTACCCTCATTATCCTCATTATTATCTAACATTTTCAAGTGGATATAATCAACTTCTTCCTTAAGTGGTGTACATCCTAAGTGGTATACATCCTAAGTGGTGTACATCCTAAGTGGTATACATCCTAAGTAGTGTACATCCTAAGTGGTGTACAACCTAAGTGGTGTACATCCTATGTGGTGTGCATCCTAAGTGGTGTACATCATAAGTGGTGTACATCCTAAGTGGTGTACATCCTAAGTGGTATACATCCTAAGTGGTGTACATCCTAAGTGGTGTACATCCTAAGTGTTGTACATCCTAAGTGGTGTACATTCTAAGTGGTGTACATCCTAAGTGGTGTACATCCTAAGTGGTGTACATCCTAAGTGGTGTACATCTTAAGTGGTGTACATTCTAAGTGGTGTACATCCTAAGTGGTGTACATCCTAAGTGGTGTACATCCTAAGTGGTGTACATCCTAAGTGGTGTACATCCTAAGTGTTGTACATCCTAAGTGGTGTACATTCTAAGTGGTGTACATCCTAAGTGGTGTACATCCTAAGTGGTGTACATCCTAAGTAGTGTACATCCTAAGTGGTGTACATCCCAAGTGGTGTACATTCTAAGTGGTGTACATCCTAAGTGGTGTACATTCTATGTGGTGTACATCCTAAGTGGTGTACATCCTAAGTGGTGTACATCCTAAGTGGTGTACATTATAAGCGGTGTACATCCTAAGTGGTGTACATCCTAAGTGGTGTACATTCTAAGTGGTGTACATCCTAAGTGGTGTACATCCTAAGTGGTGTACATCCTAAGTGGTGTACATCCTAAGTGGTGTACTTCCTAAGTGGTGTACATCCTAAGTGGTGTACATCCTAAGTGGTGTACATCCTAAGTGGTGTACATCCTAAGTGGTGTACATCCTAAGTGGTGTACATCCTAAGTGGTGTACATCATAAGTGGTGTACATCCTAAGTGGTGTACATCCTAAGTGGTGCACATCCTAAGTGGTGTACATCCTAAGTGGTGTACATCCTAAGTGGTGTACATCCTAAGTGGTGTACATCTTAGGTGGTGTACATCCTAAGTGGTGTACATCCTAAGTGGTGTACATCCTAAGTTGCGTACATCCTAAGTGGTGTACATCCTAAGTGGTGTACATTCTAAGTGGTGTACATCCTAAGTGGTGTACATCCTAAGTGGTGTACATCCTAAGTGGTGTACATCCTAAGTGGTGTACATCCTAAGTGGTGTACATCCTAAGTGGTGTACATCCTAAGTGGTGTACATCCTAGGTGGTGTACATCCTAGGTGGTGTACATCCTACGCTACATCTCCATTATTTTAAATAATTCTTATTTCAGATCATTGTATGTAGTGTTTGCTGTGCGCATCCTGGGCTCTTCCAGCTCTTATGTAGTGTTTGCTGTGCGTACACTGGGCTCTTCCAGCTCTTATGTAGTGTTTGCTGTGCGTACACTGGGCTCTTCCAACTCTTATGTAGTGTTTGCTGTGCGTACACTGGGCTCTTCCAGCTCTTATGTAGTGTTTGCTGTGCGTACACTGGGCTCTTCCAGCTCTTATGTAGTGTTTGCTGTGCGCATCCTGGGCTCTTCCAGCTCTTATGTAGTGTTTGCTGTGCGTACACTGGGCTCTTCCAGCTCTTATGTAGTGTTTGCTGTGCGTACACTGGGCTTTTCCAGCTCTTATGTAGTGTTTGCTGTGCGTATCCTGGGCTCTTCCAGCTCTTATGTAGTGTTTGCTGTGCGTACACTGGGCTTTTCCAGCTCTTATGTAGTGTTTGCTGTGCGTACACTGGGCTCTTCCAGCTCTTATGTAGTGTTTGCTGTGCGTATCCTGGGCTCTTCCAGCTCTTATGTAGTGTTTGCTGTGCGTATCCTGGGCTCTTCCAGCTCTTATGTAGTGTTTGCTGTGCATACACTGGGCTCTTCCAGCTCTTATGTAGTGTTTGCTGTGCGTACACTGTGCTCTTCCAGCTCTTATGTAGTGTTTGCTGTGCGTACACTGGGCTTTTCCAGCTCTTATGTAGTGTTTGCTGTGCGTACACTGGCTTTCCAGCTCTTATGTAGTGTTTGCTGTGCGTACCTGGGCTCTTCCAGCTCTTATGTAGTGTTTGCTGTGCGTACACTGGGCTTTCCAGCTCTTATGTAGTGTTTGCTGTGCGTACCTGGGCTCTTCCAGCTCTTATGTAGTGTTTGCTGTGCGTATCCTGGGCTCTTCCAGCTCTTATGTAGTGTTTGCTGTGCGTATCCTGGGCTCTTCCAGCTCTTATGTAGTGTTTGCTGTGCGTACCTGGGCTCTTCCAGCTCTTATGTAGTGTTTGAAAATAACTTTTCAAATTTTGGGTCTTGATAATGTACTATATTATATTTCACGCTTTATTAATAATAATATTGTTAATTTATTATTATTAATTCCCTTTGTATTCCAACGAAACTGCAGAGAGAGAGAGAGAGAGAGAGAGAGAGAGAGAGAGAGAGAGAGAGAGAGAGAGAGAACAAAAGGTAACTGTGAACTCGCAACAGCATCTTCAGAGGAGATTGTTAGTAAACACACACACGCAACTTATAAATGCATTGGGTGCATATAACAAGTGGGGTTCCATAAGGATCAATACTAGGACCGGTGCTATTTCTGGTATACGTAAATGACATGATGGAAGGGACAGAAGTATCTCTGTTCGCAGTTGTGACACTTATGAGGACAATAAAAACACACGTAGACCAGGAAAGGCTACAAATAGATCTGGACAAGCTGCAAGTCTGGTATTACAAGTGGATATGGGAGTTTAACCCCAGCAAGTGCAAAGTTATCAAGTTGGGAGAATGGCAAAGAAGACCGCAGATGGAGTACAGGTTCTGGGGCGAAGGCTGCTAGGATGATCTTAGGGACAGATTGAGAGATGATGGGGAAACAGGAACACGAGGACACAGCAGGAAGCTGAAAACACATAAGAGTCACAGGTACATTAGTATTTCTTCAGTCTTAGAGTGATCAGGAAGTAGAACGACTTGGAGAATAAAGTGGTAGAAGCAGGATTCATACATAGCTTTAAGAAGAGGTACGATAAAGCTCTCGAAGCCAGGAAAGTGAACTTAGTAGCGACCAGCGAAGAGGCGGGGCCAGGAGCTGAAACTCGACCCCTGTAATCAGATATGAGTATAGGTGAACACACACACACACACACACACACACACACACACACACACTCACACACACACACAGGACGAAAACAACAGTCAAGGACCAGGTGATCAGGCTAAGGAAGGAAGGAGGAGAGATCACAAGAAACGACCGCGAAGTATGTGAGGAACTCAACATGAGATTCAAAAAGTGTTCACTGAGGAGACAGAAGGGACTCCAGAAAGACGGAGAGGTGGGGTACACCACCAAGTGCTGGACATAATACATGCAACTGAGGAAGAAGTGAAGAGGCTGCTGAGTGAGCTAGATACCTCAAAGGGGATGGGGCCGGACAACATCTCTCCATGGGTCCTGAGAGAGGGAGCAGAGGGGCTATGTGTACCACTAACAACAATATTCAACACATCTATCGAAACAGGAAGATTACCTGAGGTATGGAAGACAGCAAATGTAGTCCCAATTTTTAAAAAAGAAGACAGACATGAGGCACTAAACTACAGACCAGTGTCACTGACATGTATAACATGCAAAGTCATGGAGAAGATTATCAGGAGAAGAGTGGTGGAGCACCTAGAAAAGAATGAGCTTATCAATGACGGCCAACACGGTTTCAGGGATGGGAAATCCTGTGTCACAAACCTCTGGAGTTCTATGACAGGGTGACAGCAGTAAGACAAGAGAGAGAGGGGTGGGTAGATTGCATTTTCTTGGACTGTAAGAAGGCGTTTGACACAGTTGCACATAAGAGATTAATGCAAAAGCTGGAGTACCAGGCAAGGATAACAGGGAAGGCACTCCAATGGATTAGGGAATACCTGTCAGGAAGACAGCAGCGAGTCATGGTACGTGGCGAGGTGTCAGAGTGGGCGCCAGTGACGAGTGGGGTTCCACAGGGGTCAGTCCTAGGACCGGTGCTGTTTCTCGTATTTGTGAACGACATGACGGAAGGAATAGACTCCGAAGTGTCCCTGTTTGCAGATGATGTGAAGTTGATGAGAAGAATTCAATCGGACGAGGACCAGGCAGAACTACAAAGGGATCTGGACAGGCTGCAAGCCTGGTCCAGCAATTGGCTCCTGGAGTTCAACCCCACCAAGTGCAAAGTCATGAAGATTGGGGAAGGGCAAAGAAGACCGCAGACGGAGTACAGTCTAGGGGGACAGAGACTACAAACCTCAATCAAGAACAAAGATCTTGGGGTGAGTATAACACCAGGCACATCTCCTGAGGCGCACATCAACCAAATAACTGCTGCAGCATATGGGCGCCTAGCAAACCTAAGAACAGCATTCCGACATCTTAAAGAATCGTTCAGGACCCTGTACACTGTGTACGTTAGGCCCATACTGGAGTATGCAGCACCAGTTTGGAACCCACACCTAGCCAAGCACGTAAAGAAACTAGAGAAAGTGCAAAGGTTTGCAACATGACTAGTCCCGGAGCTAAGGGGTATGTCCTACGAGGAGAGGTTAAGGGAAATCGACCTGACGACACTGGAGGACAGGAGAGATAGGGAGGACATGATAACAACATATAAGATACTGAGAGGAATTGACAAGGTGGACAAAGACAGAATGTTCCAGAGATGGGACACAGCAACAAGGGGACACAGTTGGAAGTTGAAGACTCTGATGAATCACAGAGATGTTAGGAAGTATTTCTTCAGTCACAGAGTGGTCGGGAAGTGGAATAGTTTGGGAAGCGATGTAGTGGAGGCAGGTTCCATACATAGCTTTAAGAAGAGGTATGATAAAGCTCATGACGCAGGGAGAGTGACCCAGTAGCGGCCAGTGAAGAGGCGGGGCCAGGAGCTATGACTCGACCCCTGCAACCACAACTAGGTGAGGTGAGAGAGTACACACACACAGGAGCAAGAGTGGACTCCATGACCTGCTGGTCCATGTCAGAATAATACTTAATAAAGAATAACACTTCTCTTAATCGTTGGGATGTTTGTTTCAAACAACAAATAAGGAAAAACTGACCTACTGGTCAGTTACTTCAAAGATGTAAGTCCCAGAACTGTAACCTCCACACAAAACAACAAAAACTATACCAAAGATTTAGGAAGTGACAGTGCCATGGGAGACTGTGAGAGTGCCACGGCAGGCTGTGAGAGTGCCACGGCAGGCTGTGAGAGTGCCACGGCAGGCTGTGAGAGTGCCACGGCAGGCTGTGAGAGTGCCACGGCAGGCTGTGAGAGTGCCACGACAGGCTGTGAGAGTGCCACGGCAGGCTGTGAGAGTGCCACGGCAGGCTATGAGAGTGCCACGGCAGGCTGTGAGAGTGCCACGGCAGGCTGTGAGAGTGCCACGGCAGGCTGTCCATCTCATTACATCACGAGACTTGCAGTAGGTTTTGGGCTAAACAAAGACAGTCACAGTTTGCTACGTTATCGTGGGGTTCAGGTGGACCTTCTCACCTCCACCAACTCCTACCTAGACATAAGACGTCTATTATTCCACATGACGGGCAGCCATCAACATTCTGAAGGCTTCAATCTCACCTATCATTTATTCTTCGACATATAAAATATAGTAGAAGTTTATGAATCCCTGTACAAACTCTCATCCTTATTTTCCCTAAAATTAGGGAGGGGGGGGGTGAGAGCGAGCGAGAGTGTGTGATGAGAGAGAGGAAAGTATGAGAGTGTGTGATGAGAGAGAGGAAAGTGTGAGAGTGTGTGATGAGAGAGAGAAGTATGAGAGTTGTGATGAAGAGAGGAATAAAGTGTATAGAGAAGTAGAAGTTGTGATGAGAGAGAGGAAAGTATGAGAGTTGTGATGAGATGAGAGAGAAAGTGTGAGAGTGTGTGATGAGAGAGAGGAAAGTATGAGAGTGTGTGATGAGAGAGAGGAAAGTATGAGAGTGTGTGATGAGAGAGAGGAAAGTATGAGAGTGTGTGATGAGAGAGAGGATAGTATGAGAGTGTGTGATGAGAGAGAGGAAAGTATGAGAGTGTGTGATGAGAGAGAGGATAGTATGAGAGTGTGTGATGAGAGAGAGGATAGTATGAGAGTGTGTGATGGAGAGAGGAAAGTATGAGAGTGTGTGATGAGAGAAGAAAGTATGAGAGTGGTGATGGAGAAGAAGTATGAAGTTGTGATGGAGAGAGGATAGTATGAGAGTGTGTGATGAGAGAGAGGATAGTATGAGAGTGTGTGATGAGAGAGAGGATAGTATGAGAGTGTGTGATGAGAGAGAGGATAGTATGAGAGTGTGTGATGGGAGAGAGGATAGTATGAGAGTGTGTGATGAGAGAGAAGAAAGTATGAGAGTGTGTGATGCGAGAGAGGATAGTATGAGAGTGTGTGATGGGAGAGAGGATAGTATGAGAGTGTGTGATGGGAGAGAGGATAGTATGAGAGTGTGGGATGAGAGAGAGGAAAGTCCTTGAGAGATATTGCTCAATAAGTTTTCCCCTTGAAGCAAAATTAAAATCTTAGAGATAAGACTTGTACCAACTACTGTACAAAAAAAATAAAACAAATACACAAGGAGGCGGTTGACAGCGAACACTGAGGTCAAAAGGCAACAGTGAGAGCAAACACACTGAACGAACACAGTGAGAGCAAACACACTGAACGAACACAGTGAGAGCAAACACACTGAACGAACACAGTGAGAGCAAACACACTGAACGAACACAGTGAGAGCAAACACACTGAACGAACACAGTGAGAACAAACACACTGAACGAACACAGTGAGAGCAAACACACTGAACGAACACAGTGAGAACAAACACACTAAATGAACACAGTGAGAGCAAACACACTGAACGAACACAGTGAGAACAAACACACTGAACGAACACAGTGAGAGCAAACACACTGAACGAACACAGTGAGAGCAAACACACTGAACGAACACAGTGAGAGCAAACACACTGAACGAACACAGTGAGAACAAACACACTGAACGAACACAATGAGAACAAACACACTGAACGAACACAGTGAGAGCAAACACACTGAACGAACACAGTGAGAACAAACACATTGAACGAACACAGTGAGAACAAACACACTGAACGAACACAGTGAGAGCAAACACACTGAACGAACACAGTGAGAACAAACACACTGAACGAACACAGTGAGAACAAACACACCGAACGAACACATTGAGAGCAAACACACTGAACGAACACAGTGAGAGCAAATACACTACACTGAACGAACACAGTGAGAGCAAACACACTGAACGAACACAGTGAGAGCAAACACAGTGAACGAACACAGTGAGAGCAAACACAGTGAACGAACACATTGAGAGCAAACACACTGAACGAACACAGTGAGAGCAAACACAGTGAGAGCAAACACAGTGAACGAACACAGTGAGAACAAACACACTGAAAGAACACAGTGAGAACAAACACAGTGAACGAACACAGTGAGAGCAAACACAGTGAACGAACACAGTGAGAACAAACACACTAAATGAACACAGTGAGAACAAACACATTGAACGAACACAGTAAGAGCAAACACACTGAACGAACACAGTGAGAACAAACACACTGAACGAACACAGTGAGAGCAAACACACTGAACGAACACAGTGAGAGCAAACACACTGAACGAACGCAGTGAGAGAAAACACAGTGAACGAACACAGTGAGAACAAACACACTAAATGAACACAGTGAGAAGAAACACACTAAATGAACACAGTGAGAACAAACACACTGAACGAACACAGTGAGAACAAACACACTGAACGAACACAGTGAGAGCAAACACACTGAACGAACACAGTGAGAGCAAACACACTGAACGAACGCACTGAGAGCAAACACACTGAACGAACACAGTGAGAACAAACACACTGAACGAACACAGTGAGGCAAACACACTGAACGAACACAGTGAGAACAAACACACTAAATGAACACAGTGAGAGCAAACACACTGAACGAACACAGTGAGAACAAACACACTGAACGAACACAGTGGGGCAAACACACTGAACGAACACAGTGAGAGTAAACACACTGAACGAACACAGTGAGGCAAACACACTGAAGAACACAGTGAGAACAAACACACTGAACGAACACAGTGAGAACAAACACACTGAACGAACACAGTGAGCAAAACACTAACAACACAGTAAAAAAAAACTGAACGAACACAGTGAGAGCAAACACACTGAACGAACATAGTGAGACAAGAACACTGAACGAACACAGTGAGGCAAACACACTGAACGAACACAGTGAGAACAAACACTAAATAACACAGTGAGAGCAAACACACTGAACGAACACAGTGAGAGCAAACACACTAAATGACACAGTGAGAACAAACACATTGAAGAACACAGTGAGAACAAAACACTGAACGAACACATGAGACAAACACACTACGCAGTGAGAACAAACACACTGAACGAACACAGTGGAGCAAACCATGAACGAACACAGGAGAACAACACATTGAACGAACACAGTGAAACAAACACACTGAACGAACACAGTGAGGCAAACACACTGAACGAACACAGTGAGAGCAAACACACTGAACGAACACAGTGAGAACAAAACACTAAATGAACACAGTGAGGCAAACACACTGAACGAACACAGTGAGCAAACACACTAAATGAACACAGTGAGAAGAAACACATTGAACGAACACAGTGAACAAACACACTGAACGACACGTAGAGCAAACACACTGAACGAACACAGTGAGAACAAACACACTGAACGAACAGTGGAACAAACACACCGAACGAACACATTGAGAGCAAACACACTGAACGAACACAGTGAGAGCAAATACTACACTGAACGAACACAGTAGAGCAAACACACTGAACGAACACAGTGAGACAAACACAGTGAACGAACACGTGAGCAAACACGTGAACGAACACATTGAGAGCAAACACACTGAACGAACACAGTGAGAGCAAACACAGTGAACGAACACAGTGAGAAAAAACACACTGAAAGAACACAGTGAGAACAAACACAGTGAACGAACACAGTGAGAGCAAACACAGTGAACGAACACAGTGAGAACAAACACACTAAATGAACACAGTGAGAACAAACACATTGAACGAACACAGTAAGAGCAAACACACTGAACGAACACAGTGAGAACAAACACACTGAACGAACACAGTGAGAGCAAACACACTGAACGAACACAGTGAGAGCAAACACACTGAACGAACGCAGTGAGAGCAAACACACTGAACGAACACAGTGAGAACAAACACACTAAATGAACACAGTGAGAACAAACACACTAAATGAACACAGTGAGAAGAAACACACTGAACGAACACAGTAAGAGCAAACACACTGAACGAACACAGTAAGAGCAAACACACTGAACGAACACAGTGAGAGCAAACACAGTGAGAGCAAACACAATGACCGAACACAGTTAGAACAAATAGTGAACACGGAGTGAGAGTTAACAGTGGAGATCTGGGACTCTGGGATCGGATTGTTATATGCGCATGCGCACACGCACGCGCACACACACACACACACACACACACACACACACACACAGGAACCATACATAGTTTTAAGACAAGGTATGATAAAGCTCATGGAGCAGGGAGAGCAGAGACCCAGTAGCAGACAGCGAAGAGGCGGGGCCAGGAGCTGAGTCTCGACCCCTGCAACCACAATTAGGTGAGTACAATTAGGTGAGTACACACACACACACACACACAATAACAAAGACTAAGCTCACAAAGATAATTACAGATGCAGTTTTTTCAGAGGGATATCAAATAATGATTGTTTAATTCATGTTAAACGCTGGTCATTCAGCGCAAAACGTGGTGAAGGCTTAATCCTCCGTCTACTGAGCACGAATCAGACGCGTTTCCCATTTTTACTCAGTTAGGAATGACCAGAAAGTCTGTACGGAGCTGAACAAAAAATTTAGGGAGGTATTCTCAATGGAATCATGTACAATTTCGGAGAATAAGAGTGCACCAACGAGTACTGGACACAATACCGACAGTGGGAGGAGAGGTGAAAAAAGTAGTGAGTAAACTAGATACATGGAAGGTAATGGGTCTGCAAGAGCTCTGGATAATTGCGAATGTAGTCCTAATATTACAAACAAAGGGACAGACAGGTTGCATTGAACTATAGTCCAGTGTCACTAACATGCGAAACATCTATGTTTATGGAGAAAATTATAATAGTGGAGGACCTGGAAAGGAGCAGATTCATAAACACCAGCATGGCTTTCGAGATGGTAAATCCTGTCTCATAAATCTGCCACAGTTCTTTGATTAAGTAACGTAACTGACGTCCGGAAACAATGTTCAGTGTCAGGGGGGCGGAGGATGCAAAGCCTGATAACCTTCCTGAAAGAGAACCTCGGGGTGTGGATGGTCCTAACACTTGGCCTGAGGCCCACGTCAACCCAATAAATGCTGCTGCAGACGGAAGGGAAGTTTTGAGGAACATTAAGAGGGAGGCACTTACGACCTTATACACAGCAGGCCCGGCATGGAGTATGCTGTGCCAGTATGCAACTCTCATCTACACAGCAGGCCCAGCATGGAGTATGCTGTGCCAGTATACAACTCTTATGTACACAGCAGGCCCGGCATGGAGTATGCTGTGCCAGTATGCAACTCTTATGTACACAGCAGGCCCGGCATGGAGTATGCTGTGCCAGTATGGAACTCTCATCTACACAGCAGGCATAGCATGGAGTATGCTGTGCCAGTATGGAACTCTCATCTACACAGCAGGCCCGGCATGGAGTATGCTGTGCCAGTATGCAACTCTCATCTACACAGCAGGCCCAGCATTGAGTATGCTGTGCCAGTATGCAACTCTCATCTACACAGCAGGCCCAGCATGGAGTATGCTGTGCCAGTATGCAACTCTTATCTACACAGCAGGCCCAGCATGGAGTATGCTGTGCCAGTATGCAACTCTTATGTACACAGCAGGCCCGGCATGGAGTATGCTGTGCCAGTATGCAACTCTTATGTACACAGCAGGCCCGGCATGGAGTATGCTGTGCCAGTATGCAACTCTTATGTACACAGCAGGCCCGGCATGGAGTATGCTGTGCCAGTATGCAACTCTTATCTACACAGCAGGCCCGGCATGGAGTATGCTGTGCCAGTATCAACTCTTATGTACACAGCAGGCCCGGCATGGAGTATGCTGTGCCAGTATGGAACTCTTATCTACACAGCAGGCCCAGCATGGAGTATGCTGTGCCAGTATGCAACTCTATCTACACAGCAGGCCCGGCATGGAGTATGCTGTGCCAGTATGCAACTCTTATGTACACAGCAGGCATAGCATGGAGTATGCTGTGCCAGTATGGAACTCTCATCTACACAGCAGGCCCGGCATGGAGTATGCTGTGCCAGTATGCAACTCTTATGTACACAGCAGGCCCGGCATGGAGTATGCTGTGCCAGTATGCAACTCTTATGTACACAGCAGGCCCGGCATGGAGTATGCTGTGCCAGTATGCAACTCATCTACACAGCAGGCCCGGCATGGAGTATGCTGTGCCAGTATGCAACTCTTATGTACACAGCAGGCCCGGCATGGAGTATGCTGTGCCAGTATGGAACTCTTATCTACACAGCAGGCCCAGCATGGAGTATGCTGTGCCAGTATGCAACTCTCATCTACACAGCAGGCCCGGCATGGAGTATGCTGTGCCAGTATGCAACTCTTATGTACACAGCAGGCCCGGCATGGAGTATGCTGTGCCAGTATGCAACTCTTATGTACACAGCAGGCCCGTCATGGAGTATGCTGTGCCAGTATGCAACTCTCATCTACACAGCAGGCCCAGCATGGAGTATGCTGTGCCAGTATGCAACTCTCATCTACACAGCAGGCCCAGCATGGAGTATGCTGTGCCAGTATGCAACTCTCATCTACACAGCAGGCCCGGCATGGAGTATGCTGTGCCAGTATGGAACTCTATCTACACAGCAGGCATGCATGGAGTATGCTGTGCCAGTATGGAACTCTCATCTACACAGCAGGCCCGGCATGGAGTATGCTGTGCCAGTATGCAACTCATCTACACAGCAGGCCCAGCATTGAGTATGCTGTGCCAGTATGCAACTCTCATCTACACAGCAGGCCCAGCATGGAGTATGCTGTGCCAGTATGCAACTCTTATCTACACAGCAGGCCCAGCATGGAGTATGCTGTGCCAGTATGCAACTCTTATGTACACAGCAGGCCCGGCATGGAGTATGCTGTGCCAGTATGCAACTCTTATGTACACAGCAGGCCCGGCATGGAGTATGCTGTGCCAGTATGCAACTCTTATGTACACAGCAGGCCCGGCATGGAATATGCTGTGCCAGTATGCAACTCTTATCTACACAGCAGGCCCGGCATGGAGTATGCTGTGCCAGTATGCAACTCTTATGTACACAGCAGGCCCGGCATGGAGTATGCTGTGCCAGTATCAACTCTTATGTACACAGCAGGCCCGGCATGGAGTATGCTGTGCCAGTATGGAACTCTTATCTACACAGCAGGCCCAGCATGGAGTATGCTGTGCCAGTATGCAACTCTCATCTACACAGCAGGCCCGGCATGGAGTATGCTGTGCCAGTATGCAACTCTTATGTACACAGCAGGCCCGGCATGGAGTATGCTGTGCCAGTATGCAACTCTTATGTACACAGCAGGCCCGTCATGGAGTATGCTGTGCCAGTATGCAACTCTCATCTACACAGCAGGCCCAGCATGGAGTATGCTGTGCCAGTATGCAACTCTCATCTACACAGCAGGCCCAGCATGGAGTATGCTGTGCCAGTATGCAACTCTTATCTACACAGCAGGCCCAGCATGGAGTATGCTGTGCCAGTATACAACTCTCATCTACACAGCAGGCCCAGCATGGAGTATGCTGTGCCAGTATACAACTCTTATCTACACAGCAGGCCCGGCATGGAGTATGCTGTGCCAGTATACAACTCTTATCTACACAGCAGGCCCGGCATGGAGTATGCTGTGCCAGTATGCAACTCTCATCTACACAGCAGGCCCGGCATGGAGTATGCTGTGCCAGTATGCAACTCTATCTACACAGCAGGCCCAGCATGGAGTATGCTGTGCCAGTATGCAACTCTCATCTACACAGCAGGCCCAGCATGGAGTATGCTGTGCCAGTATGCAACTCTTATCTACACAGCATGTAAAAAAGATGAAAAAGAGATAAGGTTCGCAACTTACCTAATTCCAGAGCTGAGGGACTATAAGGAGAGGCTAGAGGAACTGAATCTGGCGACACTAGAGGACACAAGGACCAGAGGTGACATGATTATGACGTACTAAATACTCAAAAGAATTAACAAGATGGACAGGGAGTGTTTGAGAGGCGGGTCTCAGGTACACGAGGTGACAGGTTACCTGGAGTTTACCTGGAGAGGGTTTCGGGGGTTAACGCCCACGCGGCCCGGTCTGAGATAAGGTCTCGTGGTGGATCAGAGTATGATCAACCAGGCTGTTACTGCTGGCAGCATGTAAACCTACGTACTATCCACAGCACGGCTGATCTGGTACTGACTTCAGGTGCCTGTCCAGTACCTGCTTGAAGACAGCCAGGGGTCTATTGGTAATCCCCCTTATGTATGCTGGGAGGCATTTGAACAGTCTTGGGCCCCTGACACTTATTGTGCTGTCTCTTAGTGTACTCATGCCGCCCCTGCTTCTCACTGAGGGAATGTTGCACCTCCTGCCGAGTCCTTTGCTTTCGTAGGGAGTGATTTTCGTGTGCAAGTTTGGTACTAATCCCTTTAGGAATTTTCAAGTGTATATTGTCATGTATCTTTCTCTCCTGTATTCCAGAGAATACAAATCAAGGGACTTCAACCATTCCCAGTAATTTAGGTGCTTCGTCGTACTTATTCGTACTGTGAAAGTTCTTTGTACATTCTCCAGGTCAGCAATTTCGCCTGCCTTGAAGGGGGCAGTTAGTGTACAGCAGTATTCCAGCCTAGAGAGAACATCCCTAGTTTTGAAGGTTCTCATTATCCATCCTATCATTTTTCTAGCAGATGAGGTAGATACATTTTGTGATCTTTGAAGGTGAGATCCTCTGACATTATCACTCCCAGATCTTTCACATTAGTTTTTCGCTCTATTGTGTGGTTAGAATTTGTTTTATACTCTGATAAAGTTTTAATTTCCTCAAGTTTTCCATATCTGAGTACTTGAAATTTCTCCTCATTGAACTTCATATTGTTTTGAGTGGCCCATTTGAAGATTTGGTTGATGTCTGCTTCAAGTCTTGCGGTGTCTTCGATGGAGGTCACTATCATGGTAATCTGGGTGTCATCCACAAAGGAAGACACGGAGCTGTGGCTTACATCTCTGTCTATGTCAGATATGAGGATGGGGAACAGGATGGGAGCGAGTACTGTGCCTTGTAACACAGCTTTCACTGTAGCCACCTTACACTTTACTCTGTTTACTATAACATTTTGTGTTCTATATGTCAGGTAGTTATAGATCCATCTACCAACTTTTCCTGTTATTTCTTTATCACGTATTTTGTGTGCTATTACACCAGAATCGCACTTGTTGAAGGTTTTCGCAAAGTCTGTGTATACTACATCTGCATTTTGTTTATCCTCTAAAGCATCCGGGACCTTGTCATAGTGGTCCAGTAGTTGGGACAGACAGGAGCGACGTGCTCTAAACCCATATTGCCCTGGGTTGTGTAACTGATGGGAATCTAGGAGGTTGGAGATCTTGCTTCTTAGAACCCTTTCAAAAATTTTTATGATATGGGATGTTAGTGCTATCGGTCTGTAGTTCTTTGCAATTGCTTTACTGCCACATTTGTGGAGTGGGGCTATGTCTGTTATTTTTAGTGAGTGTGTGATGACCCCTGTGTCCATGCTTCCTCTCCATAGAATGCTGAAGGCACGTGACGGGCTTCTTGCAGTTCATGACGAACACGCAGTTCCACGAGTCTGGGTCTGGGGCAGAGTGTATGGGCATGTCAATAACTGCCTTTTTGAAGTCTTGTGGTGTTAGGATAGTATCAGAGAATTTTGAAGTGACCAAATTTTGAGTCTCAGTCATAAAAATTCATTTAGATTGTCGACACTGAGTCTGGTTAAGGGCTCACTGAACACTGAGTCAAATTGGGACTTTAGTATCTCACTCATTTCTTTGCTGTCATCTGTGTAGGTCCCATCTTCAAAGGACCCCAATGGAAATAAGTCACTCTGTCTGACTTTTTTGGGTTATTCTAGGTTCTCTACACATATGCTGCTATGTATGATAATCTATGTAACTGTATTTGTGTATACCTGAATAAACTTACTTACTATCTCCTCTAAGCAGGGGTCCAATACTGGATGTTGTTTTCGCCTTAGATTTAGCATATGAGAATAAGTATTTTGGGTTTCTTTCAATCTCACAGTTGGCTTTAAGTTCTTCCTGAAATTCTTGTCTCCTGTAAGATTCCTTAAGCTTAAGTTCGATATTTGCTATTTCTCTGACCAGTGCCTCCCTTCGTATTTCAGATATACTGGGCCCCTCTCAGCAGCTTTGTGATTCTTCGCCTTCGCCTGTATAGGGAGCGTCTCTGTCTTTCTAGTTTACATTTTGTCTTTCTTTTTCTTAATGGAATGTGCCTTGAGCAGACCTCAAGTGCCACAGAGTTAATTTTTTCTAGGCAAAGGTTCGGATCCGTGTTGATAAGGATATTTTCCCAGCTTGTTTCATTTATAACATAGCTGACTTGTTACCAGTGTATGTTTTTGTTATTGAAGTTGAATTTTGTGAAGACACTCTCATGATTGATCACATTTTGCTGGTCATGAGCCCTGAGCATACATGTCTGTACCTCTGTTATGTTGTGATCTGTGTATTGTCTTTGATACTGTTATATTACGTATCAGATAGTCGTTGTTGGTAAAGACAAGGTCCAGCGTATTTTCTAGTCTTGTAGGCTCTATTATCAGTTGGAAGCTAAAAGCATAGATGAATCACAAGGATATTAGGAAATACTTCTTTAGCCTTAGATTGGTCAAGAAGTAGAGCGACCTAGACAGCGAAGTGGTACAGGCAGAATCCATACAAAGCTTTAAGAATAGTTATGATAGGGCTCACGCAGCCAAGAAATTGAAATCAATGTCGCCCTTAAGAATCGGGGCCAGTAGCTGAGACTCAACCCCTCCTGCCACAATTAGGTGAGGACACACACAGACAAGGAAGGGGGGAGAGTGAATGGCCATTTATAAACAGATCATGTGGTTGAACACATTCAGGCGTCCACAGCTGCAATGATGGTATCACTGCATGTGGTTGAACACATTCAGGCGTCCACAGCTACAATGATGGTATCACTGCATGTGGTTGAACACATTCAGGCGTCCACAGCTGCAATGATGGTATCACTGCATGTGGTTGAACACATTCAGGCGTCCACAGCTACAATGATGGTATCACTGCATGTGGTTGAACACATTCAGGCGTCCACAGCTGCAATGATGGTATCACTGCACATAGTGCTTGACTTGGCCACCACGAGCACAATGCTTTGTCTCAACACCACTACCACCAACATAGTGCTATAGCCTCATCACCACCACCAACACCAACAGTGCTCTGGCCTCACCAACACCAACACGGTGCTCTGGCCTCACCACCACCACCAACACAGTGTTCTGTCCTCACCAACACCAACACGGTGTTTTGACCTCAAAGCCACCACCAACAGTGCTCTGGTCTCACCACCACCAACATCAACAGTGCTCTAGCCTCAACACCACCACCAACACAGTGTTCTGGCCTCATCACCACTAACACAGTGCTCTGGCCTCACCATCACCAACACAGTGCTCTGACCTCACCACCACCAATACAGTGCTCTGGCCTCACCATCACCAACACAGTGCTCTGGCCTCACCACCACCACCAACACTGTTATCTTATCTTGTTCTGGCCTCATCACCACTAACACAGCGCTCTGGCCTCACCACCACCAACAACACAGTGCTCTGGCTTCACCACCACTAACACAGTGCTCTGGCCTCACCACCACCACCAACACAGTGCTCTGGCCTCAACACCACTAACACAGTGCTCTGGCCTCACCACCACCACTAACACACTGTTTTGGCCTCACCACCACTAACACAGTGCTCTAGCCTCACCACCACCACCAACACAGTGCTCTGGCCTCACCACCACCATCACCAACACAGTGCTCTGGCCTCACCACCACCATCACCAACACAGTGCTCTTGCCTCACCACCACCACCAACACAATGTTCTGGCCTCACCACTACCAACACAGTGCTCTGGCCTCACCACCACCACCAACAGTGCTCTGGCTTCACCACCACCAAAACAATGCTCTGGCCTCACCACCACTAACACCGTGCTCTAGCCTCACCACCACCAACAGTGCTCTGTCCTCACCACCACTAACACAGTGCTCTGGCCTCCCCACCACCACCAACACAGTGTTCTGGCCTCACCACCACCAACACAGTGCTCTGGCCTCACCACCACCACCATCAGTGCTCTGGCTTCACCACCACCAACACAATGCTCTGGCCTCACCACTACTAACACCGTGCTCTGGCCTCACCACCACCAACAGTGCTCTGGCCTCACCACTATCAACAACAGTGCTGTTGCCTCTCCACCACCAACACCCTGCTCTGGCCTCATCACCACCAACATAGTGGGAAAATTTATGGAATCAATAATTGCCGAGGCAATTCGCAGCCATCTTGAAAAGCATAAATTAATCAACGAATCTCAGCACGGTTTTACAAAAGGGCGTTCCTGCCTTACAAATTTATTAACTTTTTTCACTAATGTATTTGAGGAGGTAGATCATGGTAATGAATATGATATTGTGTATATGGACTTCAGTAAGGCTTTTCATAGAGTCCCACATCAGAGACTATTGAGGAAAATTAAGGCACACGGAATAGGAGGAGAAATCTTTTCCTGTATAGAGGCATGGTTGACAAATAGGCAGCAGAGAGTTTGCATAAATGGGGAGAAATCAGAGTGGGGAAGCGTCACAAGCGGTGTTCCACAGGGGTCAGTATTGGGCCCTTTGTTGTTCACAATCTACATAAACGACATAGATGAGGGAATAAATAGCGACATAAGCAAATTTGCCGATGACACCAAAATAGACCGTCAAATTCATTCTAATGAGGACATTAGAGCACTCCAGGAAGATTTGAATAGACTGATGCAGTGGTCGGAGAAGTGGCAGATGCAGTTTAATATAGATAAATGCAAAGTTCTAAATATTGGACAGGACAATAACCATGCCACATATAAACTAAATAATGTAGATCTTAATACTACTGATTGCGAAAAGGATTTAGGAGTTCTGGTTAGCAGTAATCTAAAACCAAGACAGCAGTACATAAGTGTTCGCAATAAAGCGAACAGTTTCCTTGGCTTCATATCAAGAAGCATAAATAATAGTAGTCCTCAGGTTGTTCTTCAACTCTATATATCCTTGGTTAGGCCTCATCTAGATTATGCTGCACAGTTTTGGTCACCGTATTATAGGATGTATATAAATGCTCTGGAAAACGTACAAAGGAGGATGACTAAGTTGATCCCATGTATCAGAAATCTTCCCTATAATAATAATAATAATAATAATATCTTTATTTACTACAAGTACATGTATATGGTATACAGACTATATAGAAAGCCGCTTGTTATGCTGACAATTTCGGGCAAATTAGGTCAGTGTCCCAGGATGCGACCCACACCAGTCGACTAACACCCAGGTACCCATTTTACTGATGGGGAACATAGACAACAGGTGTAAAGAAACACGCCCAATGTTTCTACCCTGGCTGGGAATCGAACCCAGGCCCTCGCCGTGTGAAGCGAGAGCTTTAGCCACCAGACCACCAGAGGGCCCTGAATCTGCACTATCTAGAAAGGCGTAGAATTAGGGGGGATATGATTGAGGTGTATAAATGGAAAACAGGAATAAATAAAGAGGATGTAAATAGCGTGCTAAAAATATTTAGTATTGACAGGACTCGCAGCAATGGCTTTAAGTTGGATAAATTCAGATTCAGGAAGGATATAGGAGAGCATTGGTTTGGTAATAGAGTTGTCGATGAGTGGAACAAACTCCCGAGTACAGTTATAGAGGCTAAAACGTTGTGTAGTTTTAAAAATAGGCTAGATAAATATATGACTGGGTGCGGGTGGGTGTGAGTTGGTCATGACTAGCTTGTGCTACTAGGTCAGATGCCGTGCTCCTTCCTTAAGTGAATGTAACCTGACCTGGCTGAGTCGGGGCATTGGCTTAAGCCGATGGGAGACTTGGACTTGCCTCGCATGGGCCAGTAAGCCTGCTGCAGTGTTCCTTCTTTCTAATGTTCTTATGTTAACACAGTGCTCTGGCCTCGCCACCACCAGCACAGTACTCTGGCCTCACCACCACCAACACAGTGCTCTGGCCTCACCACCACCAACAACACCAACAGCGCTCTGGCTTCACCAACACCAACACGGTGCTCTAACCTCAAAGCCACCACCAACTGTACTCTGGTCTCACCACCACCAACATCAACAGTGCTCTGGCCTCACCACCACCACCAACACAGTGCTCTGGCCTCACCACCACTAACACAGTGCTCTGGCCTCACCATCACCAACACAGTGCTCTGGCCTCACCACCACCAATACAGTGCTCTGGACTCACCACCACCAACACAGTGCTCTGGCCTCACCACCACTACCAACACACTGTTCTGGCCTCACCACCACTAACAGTGCTCTGGCCTCACCACCAAAACCAACACAGTGTTCTGGCCTCACCACCACCAACACAGTGTTCTGGTGTCACCACCAACAACACAGTGCTCTGGCCTCACCACCACTAACACAGTGCTCTGGCCTCACCACCACCACCAACACAGTGCTCTGACCTCACCACCACTAACACAGTGCTCTGGCCTCACCACCACCACCAACACAGTGCTCTGGCCTCATCACCACCAACACAGTGCTCTGGCCTCGCGCACCACCAGCACAGTACTCTGGCCTCGCCACCACCAACACAGTGCTCTGGCCTCACCACCACCAACACAGTGCTCTGGCCTCGCCACCTCCAACACAGTGCTCTGGCTTCACCACCAACACCATCACCGTGTTCTGGCCTCGCCATACCAACACAGTGCTCTGGCCTCGCCACCACCAACACAGTGCTCTGGCCTCACCACCACCAACACAGTGATCTGGCCTCATCACCACCAACACTGTGCTGGATCTCAACACATTACCAATACCATGCTGGTCTCAACACACCACCACCACCAACACAGTGCTCTGGCCTCACCACCACCACCAACACAGTGCTCTGGCCTCACCACCACCACCAACACAGTGCTCCTGGCCTCACCACCACCACCAACACAGTGCTCTGGCCTCACCACCACCAACACAGTGATCTGGCCTCATCACCACCAACACAGTGATCTGGCCTCATCACCACCAACACTGTGCTGGATCTCAACACATTACCAATACCATGCTGGTCTCAACACACCACCAGCACCAACACAGTGCTCTGGCCTCACCAGCACCAACACAGTGCGCTGGCCTCACCACCACCACCAACACAGTGCGCTGGCCTCACCACCACCAACACAGTGCTCTGGCCTCACCAGCACCAACACAGTGCTCTGGCCTCACCAACACCAACACAGTGATCTGGCCTCACCACTACCAACACTGTGCTGGTCTCAACACACTACCAATACCATGCTGGTCTCAACACACTACTACCAACACAGTGGTGATGGTAGTGTGGATCGGGCCGCGGGGGCGTTGACCCCAGCAGCACCCTCCTGGTAGGGAGACAGGAGGGACTTGCACCTCCTGGATGTTTCCTGACCATCGTTTACCACCACTAACTAATCAACTTATAACAACAACAGTGTGCAGTAGTTGTATTTGACAGTAACAATGTTGAAACAAGATCTACCTTAAGTTACTCTCATGTCACCTAATGGAAAATAAATTGTTCTCTGGTACAGTTTTTGTTTGTTTGGAATTTCGCTGACTCGTATATGATATTGTCATGTTCCATACCACACTCTCAATCTACTTTCATATATATATTTCTTATATTAGAAGTTTACACTGTATATTTTTAATGTCTTTGTTTACAACGTTGTAAAATGTTCTGTCATGTTCTGTTAATTCTCGGCTTTATACCTGGAGTATACCTGGAGTATATCTGGAGTATATCTGGAGAGGGTTTCGGGGGTCAACGGCCCCGCGACTCGGTCTGAGACCAGGCCTCGTGGTGGATCAGGGTCTCATCAACCAGGCTGTTACTGCTGGCCGCACGCAAACTGACGTACGAACCACAGCCTGGTTGGTCAGGTACTGACTTTAGGTGCCTGTCCAGTGCCTTCTTGAAGACAGCCAGGGGTCTATTGGTAATCCTCCTTATGTATGCTGGGAAGCAGTTGAACAGTCTTGGGCCCCGGACACTTACTGTGTTGTCTCTCAGTGTACTCGTGGCACCCCTGCTTTTCATCGGGGGAATGTTGCATCTCCTGCCGAGTCTTTTGCTTTCATAGGGAGTGATTTTATTGAGCAAGTTTGGTACTGATCCCTCTAGGATTTTCCAAGTGTATATTATCATGTATCTCTCTCGCTTGCGTTCCAGGGAATACAAATCAAGAGCCTTCAACCGTTCCTAATAATTTAGGTGCCTTTATCGTACTTATGTGTGCCGGAAAGTTCTCTGTACACTCTCCAGGTCAGCAATGTCGCCAGCCTTGAAGTGGGCAGTTAGTGTACAGCAGTATTCCAGCCTAGAGAGAACAAGCAATTTGAAGAGAATCATCATGGGCTTGGCGTCCCTTGTTTTGAGAGTTCTCATAATCCACCCTATCATTTTCCTAGTAGATGCGGTAGATACATTGTTGTGGTCTTTGTAGGCGAGATCCTCTTGACATTATCACTCCCAGGTCCGTCACATTACGTTTTCGCTCTATTGTATGGTTAGAATTTGTCGTATATCCTAATACAGTTTTAATTTTCTCAAGTTTTCTATATGTGAGTAGTTGAAATTTCTCTTCTTTAAATGTCATCTAATTATGTAGAAACTGTATTATGTAGAGGAGGTGGTTGGTTTATGTGTCTCCCTGATATCTCTCTGGTATAACTACCGGTTGACAACCAGCAGAACCCGGGTTGCGAGTAGAGTACATGCTGGTTGTTAGACACAAGGATGGGAAGCTATATAGTAGGACGCACTTGTGAGTGCTTATGTGTGAGAGGTAATGGAGAGGCGTCGTGTGTAAGAGGTGGTGGAGAGGCGTCGTGTGTGAGAGGTAGTGGAGAGGCGTCGTGTGTGACAGGTGGTGGAGAGGCGTCGTGTGTGAGAGGTGGTGGAGAGGCGTCGTTTGAGAGGTGGTGGAGAGGCGTCGTATGTGACAGGTGGTGGAGAGGCGTCGTGTGTGAGAGGTGGTGGAGAGGCGTCGTGTGTGATAGGTAGTGGAGAGGCTTCGTGTGTGAGAGGTAGTGGAGAGGCGTCGTGTGTGAGAGGTGGTGGAGAGACGTCCTGTGTGAGAGGTAGTGGAGAAGCGTCGTGTGTGAAAAGTGGTGGAGAGGCGTCGTGTGTGAGAGGTGCTGGAGAGGCGTCGTGTGTGAGAGGTGCTGGAGAGGCGTCGTGTGTGAGAGTGCTGAAGCGTCGGAGAGGTGCTGAGGCGTCGTGTGAGAGGTGCTGGAGAGGCGTCGTGTGTGAGAGGTGCTGGAGAGGCGTCGTGTGTGAGAGGTGCTGGAGAGGCGTCTGTGTGAGAGGTGCTGGAGAGGCGTCGTGTGTGAGAGGTGCTGGAGAGGCGTCGTGTGTGAGAGGTGCTGGAGAGGCGTCGTGTGTGAGAGGTGCTGGAGAGGCGTCGTGTGTGAGAGGTGCTGGAGAGGCGTCGTGTGTGAGAGGTGCTGGAGAGGCGTCGTGTGTGAGAGGTGCTGGAGAGGCGTCGTTGTGAGAGGTGCTGGAGAGGCGTCGTGTGAGAGGTGCTGGAGAGGCGTCGTGTGTGAGAGAGTGCTGGAGAGGCGTCGTGTGTGAGAGGTGCTGGAGAGGCGTCGTGTGTGAGAGGTGCTGGAGAGGCGTCCTGTGTGAGAGGTAGTGGAGAAGCGTCGTGTGTGAAAAGTGGTGGAGAGGCGTCGTGTGTGAGAGGTGCTGGAGAGGCGTCGTGTGTGAGAGGTGCTGGAGAGGCGTCGTGTGTGAGAGGTGCTGGAGAGGCGTCGTGTGTAGAGGTGCTGGAGAGGCGTCGTGTGTGAGAGGTGCTGGAGAGGCGTCGTGTGTGAGAGGTGCTGGAGAGGCGTCGTGTGTGAGAGGTGCTGGAGAGGCGTCGTGTGAGAGGTGCTGGAGAGGCGTCGTGTGTGAGAGGTGCTGGAGAGGCGTCGTGTGTGAAGGTGCTGGAGAGGCGTCGTGTGGAGAGGTGCTGGAGAGGCGTCGTGTGAGAGGTGCTGGAGAGGCGTCGTGTGTGAAGGTGCTGGAGAGGCGTCGTGTGTGAGAGGTGCTGGAGAGGCGTCGTGTGTGAGAGGTGCTGGAGAGGCGTCGTGTGTGAGAGGTGCTGGAGAGGCGTCTGTGTGAGAGGTGCTGGAGAGCGTCGTGTGTGAAAAGTGTGGAGAGGCGTCGTGTGTAGAGGTGCTGGAGAGGCGTCGTGTGTGAGAGGTGCTGGAGAGGCGTCGTGTGAGAGGTGCTGGAGAGGCGTCGTGTGGAGAGGTGCTGGAGAGGCGTCGTGTGAGAGGTGCTGGAGAGGCGTCGTGTGTGAGAGGTGCTGGAGAGGCGTCGTGTGTGAGAGGTGCTGGAGAGGCGTCGTGTGTGAGAGGTGCTGGAGAGGCAGGTAGAGAGGAAGTGTGTCCTGAGCCAGCCTCTCCATCTTGAGTGTGGAGGGGCATCCACATTCCACTATATATCACTTCACACTTCAACATTCTGCTGGTTCCTGATATATCTATATATTGATATAATATTTCATATTAGCATCTCAAAAAATCTTAATCATGCAGAGAGATTACATTGTCATTAAAAGGCTCAAAATCTTCTGCAATACAACAAAATACAATACAGGAAAACACAAAATGTTTGGACTCGGCCGACTATTGTTTATTCACATGAGATCTAGAAATGACGTCAGAGAATAAATTCGATGGTTGAAGTAGGTGAGGTGGGCACTTGCAGCCTCCAGTGATGAGAGGCAAACAGTAGATTTCAGGGTATTTATAGCCGATATGGGCCCCTTTACTGACTCATGGTATATACACCCAGAAGTAATATCTCTCAATGTATATACACTTAAGAGTTTACTGCAATCCTTATTTTAGCTATGAATCTGTATTTTTAAATGTTAGGATAGAGATGGATTTCAGTCGTTGTAAGCTTCGTGATGTTAATAAGTGTTCAGTGAAGAGTGAAGGTAGTAATAATGTTTACGTGGTGCTGGTCAGTATCTCCGTGATAATGGCAACACTTCTCCTCCACCACAGGAAAGTGGATGATTGTTGCCGGACTGCCAGACACATGAGCAAGTGTGTTTACCTCTGCTGCTCATCACATCCCACTAAATAATTTCCTAGGAATGGATAGACAGTTTTGGGTAGCTTTCTAGGGAAGAACCACATTGGAAATAATCCATTGTACCTGGCTTTATTTATTATTGTGCCCAGTATGGACCAGTACATGAATAAGACACATGCAACATCTGTTCACTACCATCGACCAACAGATGAACAAAACATATGTGCAACACTTGTGTACCATGGGCCATTATATATTATTATTATATAAGGCACATGTACAACACCTGTCCACTGTAGTAAGCCAGTAGACCTACTACAGTGCTCTATTATGCAGTTTCCATTAAGACTATTAATGTCAGTTATCTAGTAGGCCTACACAGACCTGTGCAGCCTACACAGACCTGTGCAGCCTACACACACCTGTGCAGCCTACACACACCTGTGCAGCCTACACACACCTGTGCAGCCTACACACACCTGTGCAGTCTACACACACCTGTGCAGCCTACACACACCTGTGCAGCCTACACACACCTGTGCAGCCTACACACACCTGTGCAGCCTACACACACCTGTGCAGCCTACACACACCTGTGCAGCCTACACACACCTGTGCAGCCTACACACACCTGTGCAGCCTACACGGGGATCCTCCAGGTTAAACTCTGCTGCCGCTAAAATTATCGTTCAAGAAATCATTTAAATATGAACGATTACTTCAGAAGTCATATTGACAGCTTTTAATTAATTGAAAACCTACTAAATATCGTCGTATTAATGTGCAATAATTAATATTTCCACGAGTGTACCAATGCTGATTACCTAATTGATCCATAATTGCTGCCAAGAACTTTATTTAAAAAAAATCATAATGGGTTTGGCGTACTTTTTTGTAAATATTATAATAATAATTTTGCTTTAACGATGTATGTTCGCATTTGAAATAAGAAGTTTTAAATATATTTATAGGTTTAAAAACGCACCTTTTTTCGTTGAAATATTCCCAGCTATAAGTGAGGACCAGATGCAAGTGTAACCATCAGTGTCTATAGATGTACTAAATGTCTTAATCATTAACCAGTAATCTTACTTTTGGGTGTAATACTATTTAAGTTTTCTTTTTTTAATAAATTATAAAAAAATGAATTTACAGATATTTGCCAGAGCGTCATTAGAAATGATGTCATGTTTTTAAGTAATCGTTGACGGGTCTTCCAAAGACTCGTGTCAGGACTCAGTTATGGTGAATATTATAAAATGAGATTTATTTGGCTTTCAGCATCTGTGGCACCAACAAGACTCGTGTCTAACTGGCACCCGCAGCCTCGTGCTACGTGTGTTGGCATGTGTATTAACTGTTCAACTATGTTATTAAGACTCTTATCAAGAGGCACTTGTCCTGTTTCCTGACGAATAAAACAATATTGTAGCAGAATACGTACACCATAAGGACGTATATGTAGAGGAATTATATAAAACACCGTCACGATGGAGAGACAAAGGCATTGCATTGCGATCCTTTATTGACAACATTTCGCCCATACTTGATAAAGCCCACTGTGTGGGCGAAACTGTCAATAAATAATCGCATTATTTTTCTCTCGGTTTTCACACAAGAAGACACTAATAATATCCCAGTAATTAATTTTTATAGTGTCCCTGAAGAAGATAAATTATGTATCACAGTCACTATCAAAATGGTTATGAAACAAGTAGACAGACTGAAACAAAATAAATCGCCGGGTCTTGAGGGATGCAAAATGGAACTCTGTGAACCATTAACTAACATTTTTAATTTATCTCTTCAAACAGGTGTAGTGTCTGATATGTGGAAGATGGCTAATGTAATTCCTATTTTTAAAGCAGGGGACAAGTCACTACCGTCAAATTACCGCCCAATAAGCCTGACCTCAATTGTAGGCAAATTACTAAAGTCAATTACAGCTGATATTATTAGAAGCCATCTATATAACCATAATTTGATTAATGATACTCAGCATGGATTCACGAGGGGCCGTTCCTGCCTATCTAATTTATTAACCTTCTTTAGTAAAGCTTTTGAGGCTGTTGATCACGATAAAGAATTCGATATTGTTTATTTAGATTTTAGTAAGGCTTTTGATAGAGTACCGCACCAGAGACTGTTAAAGAAAGTGGCAGCTCATGGCATTGTGGGAAAAGTGTTGTCATGGATCGAGTCATGGCTCACCAATAGGAAGCAGAGAGTGTGCATAAATGGGGTTAAATCCGAGTGGGGATCTGTAACAAGTGGTGTTCCACAGGGATCAGTCTTAGGCCCGTTGTTGTTTATAATATATATCAATGACCTTGATGAGGGAATTACTAGTGATATGAGCAAATTCGCCGATGACACGAAGATAGGTAGGATAATTGATTCTAACGTAGAGGTCAGGGAACTTCAGGAGGATTTAGACAAACTCAATTCCTGGTAAGAAAAGTGGCAGATGCAGTTCAATGTAGATAAATGCAAGGTTCTGAAGCTCGGGAGTGTCCATAACCCAAGCACTTATAAGTTAAATAACGTAGAACTTAGCCATACACATTGCGAAAAGGACTTGGGAGTTATGGTAAGCAGCAACCTTAAACCAAGACAGCAATGCCTAAGCGTACGTAATAAGGCAAACAGATTACTGGGATTTATATCAAGAAGTGTAAGCAATAGAAGTCCAGAGGTTATATTACAGCTTTATACATCGTTAGTAAGGCCTCACCTAGATTACGCAGCTCAATTCTGGTCTCCATATTACAGAATGACTAAATTAATACATAGCATTAGAAATCTTCCGTATGAAAAAAGATTGAAGACCCTAAAATTACATTCACTTGTAAGACGAAGAATGAGGGAAGACATGATCGAGGTATATAAGTGGAAAATGGGTATTAACAAAGGGGATATAAATAAGGTCTTGAGAATATCTCACCAAGAGAGAACCCGCAATAATGGATTCAAATTAGATAAGTTTAGATTTAGAAAGGATATAGGAAAGTATTGGTTTGGAAATAGGGTAGTTGATGAGTGGAACAGTCTGCCTAGTAGGGTTATTGAAGCTAGGACCTTGGGTAGTTTCAAATTTAGGTTGGATAAATTCATGAGTGAGAGGGGTTGGATTTGAGTGAGAATTGCACATGAGTAAATAGAATTATCAAAGCTTATTTCTTGGGTATCATTGAAGATTGGGTTGAGCAAATATTCTGTTAGTGGGATGGAATGTGAAGGACTTGCCTAGTATGGGCCAACAGGCCTGCTGCAGTGTTCCTCCTGTCTTATGTTCTTATGTTCTTATGTACTGCATTGGTATGTGTCTTAGTGGTACTGGTGGTGTACACGTCACACGCAGTCTTGAGCCTCGTATAACAGATAGGCTTTAAACCCAATTAACCAACCAATCATGTCTGCAAGTTCAGAAGGCATGGGTGGCACTGAGTGCTGGTATTGGTGCCATCCCCACTTCATGACCAAGTGACACCTGCATACACAACCACCACTGACTTGTGCCACTCATCAAGGTACAAGCAACATCATCAAGGCACAAGCAACATCATCAAGGTACAAGCAACATCATCAAGGCACAAGCAACATCATCAAAGCACAAGCAACATCATCAAGGCACAAGCAACATAATCAAGGCACAAGCAACATCATCAAGGCACAAGCAACATCATCAAGGCACAAACAACATCATCAAGGCACAAGCAACATCATCAAGGCACAAGCAACATCTTCAAGGCACAAGCAACATCATCAAGGCACAAGCAACATCATGAAGGCACAAACAACATCATCAAGGCACAAGCAACATCATCAAGGCGTAAGCAACATCAAGGCACAAGCAACATCATCAAGGCACAAGCAACATCATAAAGGCGCAAGCAACATCATCAACGCACAAACAACATCATCAAGGCACAAGCAACATCAAGGCACAAACAATATCATCAAGGCAAAAGCAACATCATCAAGGCACAAGCAACATCATAAAGGCGCAAGCAACATCAAGGCGCAAGCAACATCATCAAGGCACAAACAACATCATCAAGGCACAAGCAACATCAGGGCACAAGCGACATCAAGACACAAACAACATCATCAAGTCACAAGCAACATCATCAAGGCGCAACATCATCAAGGCACAAGCAACATCAAGGTACAAGCAACATCATCAAGGCACAAGCAACATCATCAAGGTAAAAGCAACATCAAGGCGCAAGCAACATCATCAAGGCACAAGCAACATCATCAAGGCACAAGCAACATCAAGGCGCAAGCAACATCATCAAGGTAAAAAACAACATCATCAAGGCACAAGTAACATCATCAAGACACAAGCAACATCAAGGCACAAACAACATCATCAAGTCACAAGCAACATCATCAAGGCACAAGCAACATCATCAAAGCACAAGCAACATCATCAAGGCACAAGCACCATCATCAAGGCACAAACAACATCAAGACACAATCAACATCATCAAGGCACAAGCAACATCAAGGCGCAAGCAACATCATTAAGGCACAGGAAACATCAAGGCACAAACAACATTATCAAAGCGCAAGAAACATTATCAAGGCGCAAGCAGCAGCATCAAGGCACAAGCAACATCATCAAGGCACAAGCAACATCATCAAAGCACAAGCAACATCATCAAGGCACAAACAACATCATCAAGGCACAAGCAACATCATCAAGGCACAAGCAACATCATCAAGGCACAAACAACATCATCAAGGCACAAACAACATCATCAAGGCACAAACAACATCATCAAGGCACAAGCAACATCATCAAGGCACAAGCAACATCATCAAGGCACAAACCACATCATCAAGGCACAAACAACATCATCAAGGCACAAGCAACATCATCAAGGCACAAGCAACATCATCAAGGCACAAACAACATCATCAAGGCACAAGCAACATCATCAAGGCACAATCAACATCATCAAAGCACAAGCAACATCATCAAGGCACAATCAACATCATCAAAGCACAAGCAACATCATCAAGGCACAAGCAACATCATCAAAGCACAAGCAACATCATCAAGGCACAAGCAACATCATCAAGGCACAAGCAACATCATCAAAGCACAAGCAACATCATCAAGGCACAAGCAACATCATCAAAGCACAAACATCATCAAGGCACAAACAACATCATCCAGGCACAAGCAACATCATCAAGGCACAAACAACATCATCAAGGCACAAGCAACATCATCAAGGCACAAACAACATCATCAAGGCACAAACAACATCATCAAGGCACAAGCAACATCATCAAGGCACAAGCAACATCATCAAAGCACAAGCAACATCATCAAGGCACAATCAACATCATCAAGGCACAAGCAACATCATCAAGGCACAAGCAACATCATCAAGGCCCAATCAACATCATCAAGGCACAAGCAACATCATCAAGGCACAAGCAACATCATCAAGGGACAAGCAACATCATCAAGGCACAAACAACATCATCAAGGCACAAACATCATCAAAGCACAAGCAACATCATCAAGGCACAAGCAACATCATCAAGGCACAATCAACATCATCAAGGCACAAGCAACATCATCAAGGTACAAGCAACATCATCAAGGCACAAGCAACATCATCAAGGTACAAACAACATCATCAAGGCACAATCAACATCATCAAGGTACAAGCAACATCATCAGGGCACAAAGAACATCATCAAGGTACAAAGAACATCATCAAGGCACAAAGAACATCATCAAGGCACAATCAACATCATCAAGGCACTAGCAACATCATCAAGGTACAAACAACATCATCAAGGCACAATCAACATCATCAAGGTACAAGCAACATCATCAAGGCACAATCAACATCATCAAGGCACAAACAACATCATCAGGGAACAAAGAACATCATCTAGGCACAATGAACATCATCAAGGTACAAGCAACATCATCAAGGCACAAAGAACATCATCAAGGTACAAGCAACATCATCAAGGCACAAGCAACATCATAATCTCATATCCTCAAATCTTAAAAAATGCGACTCTATTTCTGGTAGCAGTGTTCAGTACCTGTAGTTTTGTTCTGAGTTCTTTCTTAACATTACTACACGAACTTCCACGAAGGCGATGAGACACGACCTGCTTTCTTAACACAGATACTATCTTGTGTACATTAAGTGCTGGCTTATGCATCTATAATTTACAGGACTCAGTGCCGAGAAATACGAAACACCCAAGTGCCTTTATCCTCTCCATAACCTCTTGTGTGCGTATATAGTGTATGTGTGTATTGTGTGGTGTGTGTGTGTGTGTGTGTGTGTGTGTACTCACCTAGTTGTTGTTGCAGGGGTCGATTCATAGCTCCTGGTCCCGCCTCTTCACTGGCAGCTACTGGGTCACTCTCCCTGCGCCATGAGCTTTATCATACCCCTTCTTAAAGCTATGTATGGATCCTGCCTCCACTACATCGCTTCCCAAACTATTCCACTTCCCGACCACTCTGTGACTGAAGAAATACTTCCTAACATCCCTGTGATTCATCTGAGTCTTCAACTTCCAACTGTGTCCCCTTGTTGCTGTGTCCCATCTCTGGAACATTCTGTCTCTGTCCACTTTGTCAATTCCTCTCAGTATTTTATATGTCGTTATCATGTCCCCCCTATCTCTCCTGTCCTCCAGTGTCGTCAGGTCGATTTCCCTTAACCTCTCCTCGTAGGACATACCCCTTAGCTCCGGGACTAGTCTTGTTGCAAACCTTTGCACTTTCTCTAGTTTCTTTACGTGCTTGGCTAGGTGTGGGTTCCAAACTAGTGCTGCATACTCCAGTATGGGCCTAACGTACACAGTATACAGGGTCCTGAACGATTCTTTATTAAGATGTCGGAATGCTGTTCTTAGGTTTGCTAGGCGCCCGTATGCTGCAGCAGTTATTTGGTTGATGTGCGCCTCAGGAGATGTGCCTGGTGTTATACTCACCCCAAGATCTTTTTCCTTGAGTGAGGTTTGTAGTCTCTGGCCCCCTAGACTGTACTCCGTCTGCGGTCTTCTTTGCCTTTCCCCAATCTTCATGACTTTGCACTTGGTGGGGTTGAACTCCAGGAGCCAATTGCTGGACCAGGCTTGCAGCCTGTCTAGATCCCTTTGTAGTTCTGCCTGGTCCTCGTCCGATTGAATTCTTCTCATCAACTTCACATAATCTGTGTGTGTGTGTGTGTGTGTGTGTACTCACCTAGTTGTGGTTGCAAGGGTCGAGTCATAACTCTTGGCCCCGCCTCTTCACTGGCCGTTACATGGTCACTCTTCCTGCTCTTCCTCTTCTTAAAGCAATGTATAGATCCTGCCTCCACTACAACACTTCCCGGACTATTCCACTTCCTGACAACTTTGTGACTGAAGAAATACTTCCTAACATCCCTGTGATTCATCTGAGTCTTCAACTTCCAACTGTGTTCCCTTGTTGCTGTGTTCCATCTCTGGAACATCCTGTTTCTGTCCACCTTGTTGATTCCTGTCAGTATTTTATATGTCGTTATCATATTCCCCCTATCTCTCCTGTCTTCCAGTGTCGTCAGGTCGATTTCCCTTAACCTCTCCTTCTAGGACATACCCCTCAGCTCCGGGACTAGTCTTGTTGCAAACCTTTGCACTTTCTCTAGTTTCCTTACGTGCTTGGATAGGTGTGGGTTCCAAACTGGTGCTGCATACTCCAATATGGGCCTAACGTACACAGTATACAGGGCCCTGAACGATTCCTTATTAAGATGTCGGAATGCTGTTCTTAGGTTTGATAGGCGCCCGTATGCTGCAGCAGTTATTTGGTTGATGTGCGCCTCAGGAGATGTGCCTAGTGTTATACTCACCCCAAGATCTTTTTTTTAGAGTGAGGTTTGTAGTCTCTGGCCCCCTAGACTGTACTCCGTCTGCGGTCTTCTTTGCCCTTCCCCAATCTTCATGACTTTACACTTGGTGGGGTTGAACTCCAGGAGCCAGTTGCTGGACCAGGCCTGCAGCCTGTCCAGATCCCTTTGTAGTTCTGCCTGGTCCTCGTCCGATTTGATTCTTCTCATCAACTTCACATCATCTATTCCTTCCGTCATGTCGTTCACAAACACCAGAAACAGCACCGGTCCTAGGACTGACCCCTGTTGAACCCCGCTCGTTACAGGCGCCCACTCTGACACCTCGCCACGTACCATGACTCGTTGTTGTCTTCCTGACAGGTATTCCCTGATCCATTGTAGTGCCTTCCCTGTTATCCCTGCCTCGTCCTCCAGCTTTTGCACTAATCTCTTGTGTGGAACTGTGTCAAACGCCTTCTTACAGTCCAAGAAAAAGCAATCTACCCACCCCTCTCTCTCTTGCCTTACTGCTCTCACCCTGTCATAGAACTCCAGTAGGTTTGTGACACAGGATTTCACGTCCCTGAAACCGTGCTGGCTGTCGTTGATAAGCTCATTCCTTTCTAGGTGTTCCAACACTCTTCTCCTGGAGTCTTTCTGGAGTCCCTTCTGTCTCCTCTGTGAACACTTCTTTGAATCTCATATTGAGCTCCTCACATACTTTGCGGTCGTTTCTTGTGATCTCTCCTCCTTCCTTCCTCAGCCTGATTACCTTATCCTTGACTGTTGTTTTCCTCCTGATGTGGCTGTGCAACAGCTTCGAGTCAGATTTGGCTTTCGCTGCTATGTCATTTTCATACTGTCGTTGGGCCTCCCTTTTTACCTGTGCATATTAATTTCTGGCTCTACGACTGCTCTCCTTATTCTCCTGGGTTCTTTACCTTCTATACTTTTTCCATTCTCTAGCACACTTAATTTTGGCCTCCCTGCACCTTTGGGTGAACCAAGGGCTCTTCCTGGCTTTCTCGTTATTTCTGTTACCCTTGGGTACAAACCTCTCCTCAGCTTCCTTGCATATTGTTGTCACATATCCCATCATCTCGTTTACTGACTTTCCTGCCATTTCTGTCCCACTGAACCCCGTGTAGGAAAAATCTTCATGCATGTGTAGTCCCCTCTCTTGTAATTTGGCTTCATTCGTCTTGCCCGTCCTGCTTCCTTCTCCACTTGTAACTCTACTATGTATTCGAAGCTCAGAACCACATGATTATTGGCCCTGAGGGGTCTATCATATGTGATATCCTCAATGTCTGCACTACTCAAGGTGAATACTAGGTCCAGTCTTGCTGGTTCATCCTCTCCTCTCTCTCTGGTAGTGTCCCTTACATGTTGGTACATGAGGTTTTCCAGTACCACTTCCATCATCTTAGCCCTCCATGTTTGTTGGCCCCATGTGGCTCCAGGTTCTCC
>WNWK01003373.1:38602-43602 GCA_009830355.1 Cherax destructor | reverse complement strand
GTACGTTAGGCCCATACTGGAGTATGCAGCACCAGTTTGGAACCCTCACCTAGCCAAGCATGTGAAGAAGCTCGAGAAAGTGCAAAGGTTTGCAACAAGACTAGTCCCGGAGCTAAGGGGTATGTCCTACGAGGGAGGTTAAGGAAATCGACCTGACGACACTGGAGGACAGGAGAGATAGGGGAGACATGATAACAACATATAAGATACTGAGAGGAATTGACAAAGTGGACAGAGACAGAATGTTCCAGAGATGGGACACAGCAACAAGGGGACACAGTTGGAAGTTGAAGACTCAGATGAATCACAGAGATGTTAGGAAGTATTTCTTCAGTCACAGAGTTGTCGGGAAGTGGAATAGTTTAGGAAGCGATGTAGTGGAGGCAGGCTCTATACATAGCTTTAAGCAGAGGTATGATAAAGCTCATGGCGCAGGGAGAGTGACCCAGTAGCGGCCAGTGAAGAGGCGGGGCCAGGAGCTTTGACTCGACCCCTGCAACCACAACTAGGTGAGTACAACTAGGTGAGTACACACACACAAACACACACACACAAACACACACACACAAACACACACACACAAACACACACACACAAACACACACACACACACACAAACACACACACACAGTACAGTCTAGGGGGGCAAAGACTGCAAACCTCACTCGGGGAAAATGATCTTGGGGTGAGTATAACACCGAGCACATCTCCTGAGGCACACATCAACCAAAAAAACTGCTGCAGCATATGGGCCCCAGGCAAACCTGAGAATAGCGTTTCGATACCTCAGTAAGGAATCGTTCAAGACTCTGTACACTGTGTACATCAGGTACATACTGGAGTATGCAGCACCAGTTTGGAACCCACACCTGGCGAAGCCTGTCAGGAAATTAGAGAAATTGCAAAGGTTTGCAACGAGACTAGTACTGGAGGTAAGAAGCATGTCCTACGAGGAGAGGTTAAGGGAAATTGCCCTGACGACACTGGAGAACGGGAGAGATAGGGAGGGATATGATAACGACATATAAAATACTGAGAGGAATGGACAAGGTAGACAGAGACAGGATGTTCCAGAGATGGGACACAGCAACAAGAGGTCACAGGGATGTTAGGAATTACTTTTTCAGTCATAGAGTTGTCAGGAAGTGGAATAGTCTGGAAAGTGGTGTAGTGGAGGCAGGAACTATACATAGCTTTAAAAAGAGGTATGATAAAGCTCATGGAGCAGGGAGAGTGACCTA
Source organism: Cherax destructor (assembly GCA_009830355.1). NCBI lineage: Eukaryota > Metazoa > Arthropoda > Malacostraca > Decapoda > Parastacidae > Cherax > Cherax destructor. Next base: position 42,361 of record WNWK01003373.1, on the reverse strand, counting down.
GTAGGACCAGTGAAGAGGCGGGGTCAGGAGCTATGGTTCGATCCCTGCAACCACAATTAGGTGAGTACACACATACACACACACCGCTAGTAAATTGCACACTGGGTAAACCATAAGAGCAGTTTGTGTTAATTCTGCCGCTGTTGTGAAGTTAGGGTGGCGACCCCTGCTGCTGCTGCTGTTGCTGCTGCTGCTGCTACTGCTGTTGCTGCTGCTGTTGCTGCTGCTGTTGCTGCTGCTGCTGCTACTGCTGTTGCTGCTGCTGCTGCTGCTGCTGCTGCTGCTGCTAAAGAGGTTGTATTTTGAGTGGCGTCCTCAGACATACTCAGTGTCTTCAGGGTGATAGCAGTCATACATCATGAGTGTCATTACTATCTCATTCATACATAAGACAGTGCGGGGGAGAGTGTGTGATGTCAGCTCTGTTTATATGGGACAACGATGGTCTGTGAAGCTTGCGTAAGACAGGCAGCCTCGCCTCTGCGCCCTCCGTTAAGGAGGTGGGAGGGGCATTGAGGCCCATGAAGGGCTTTTGATACAAGGAGTTGGAGCTATTCTTTCATTCCCCAGAAATTGTATGACGACCCTACAGATTTAGCGCTTCTCCATGGTTATTATAATTGTCTAAGCCTCGCACTGTATTTTTTCCTCCTAAAGTGTGAGATGAATATTTACAATTGTACCTACCTACTGCCTCTCCTCACCTGTCACATTGCCTGGCTTTTCTTGCATTATCCTGGGTTGTTGACCCTTCGGGATTGTTAATCTTCTTGGGTTGTTAACATTCTTGGGTTGTTAACATTCTTGGGTTGTTAACATTCTTGGGTTGTTAACATTCTTGGGTTGTTAACATTCTTGGGTTGTTAACATTCTTGGGTTGTTAACCCTCTTGGGTTATTCCTCTGGGGGTTGATAATCCGAGTAACGTCTCCGTCAACACAGTGGAGACGTAGTCTAAAAACAGTTGTAACTTACAGCTGGTGGGTAAACAGCTGGAGTTATCTCAGAGTCATGAGCCCAGCTGGTGACAGACCAGCTGGAGAGTGAACAGTGTTCTTATTCATTGTATGTTTTTAGTACTGTAAATCGTTGTGTTATTTAACAGAGAGTTACATCTCCATACATTGACGGATATTATTTGACACTACAATACAACCTTAATGAAGTGAGGTAATAATGCCTAGTCAAGACTTTCCTACATCTACCACACTAATATACAATTACAAAGTTAGCATGAGCCACCACTGTGACCACAAATGCAAGTTTTTAAAGATGAATCTCCCGCCAGTGTGGCTGAGATGAACTCTAGCTCTAGTCCCCTCAAAGCCTCCATCATGACTCACGAAATCGTAACAACACAATTGTAAACAAACAAAGGCTTGTGGGGCTAAAACCCCACCAGTTCCGTAGTTTGTTTGTCATCATTTTATTACGATTTCATGAGGGATGATGGCGGCTTTGACGGGACTAGAGCTAGAGTTCATCTCAGTCTCGCTGGCGGGAGATTCAAATGTAAAAAATTACAAGGTACTGTGAAGGAAAAATAATTGTAGGACAGAGCCTTACCTTGAGTTTGTCGATTTCATCTTCAAGTTGTGAGTCAACAGAGATCATCTTCTTGAGCGCCTCCTCTACGAAGCCCATCCTGCCGTAGAGCTGCGAGTGGTCTTTCTTCTGCATGAGGGCGTCAAAGATCCTCCACAGCGCTCGGGTGATCATGCGATGGCCGTCGTGAACCTGGAGTTCAGTAGGAGCCACACCGTACCTTCTGACGTCGTTCCTGGGCGAACTGCCGTACCTCTTCCCCCCACCGTTGGGGATCCTCTCCCTCTCCAACACATCGTTATCGTCCACAGGTCTCGCCGGGTTCTTCTGCGCAAGTGCCACGCCTGCTACTAGGACAAGCGTCACTGCGCATGTATACATACTGCTACAGCTCAGACGCATTGTCTTGAGCTACTCTTACTGCTGCTACTGAGCTACTGTCTAATTATTGGTGTCTTGGCACGTTCTAATTACTGGTGGCTTAGGCTCCTAATTACTAATGTCTTGGGGAAGGTGCGCTGAAGTACACGATAGTCTTTCCTTATGGCCTGAAGAGAGAAAAATATGTATATTAACTATTATTCTAATGTCTGGGTGTTCAAACCTGTACTTTAACTTAATTCACATCTCATTTTATTTTTATTTTGAAACTTTGTTTCCTTGCTAGGAACCGTAAACAATATGGAGTATCACCAGCAGAAAACTTATCAAAGTTCCACTAAAAGATTCACACGTTGAGACGACACCAGAACTTATGTCGTCCGTTTAACAGGTTGTTGCTTTTACTATATAATTTAGGACTATAGTGTCATCCATTTTTCTCAACGAGTATGGTGATGATGGGTAAGATTCGTCAGGAAACAAGACGTGTGTTTCCTGACGCGGGTCTTAGTCATATTGTGCCCGAAATACATTACATACTAGTGCTTTCTTTTGTACCTAACAATGTTTTATTACATGTCAACTACATTATCTTTGCACAACATAAAAATAAATAAAAAATTGAATTGAATTTGAGTGATGACCCGCCATTGCAGCTTTTGGTCATTTGACCGAGGCCTTCCACTGGCTTACGTGTCCATCCTTTTAAAAATTAAAATTGATATGTATGGTATAGAGAAGAAAATGAGTCATTCTATGAATAACACCTGCGTCACAAGATAATAACACCTGCGTCACTAGAAAATAACACCTGCGTCACAAGAAAATAACACCTGCGTCACAAGAAAATAACACCTGCGTCAAAAGAAAATAACACCTGCGTCACAAGAAAATAACACCTGCGTCACAAGAAAATAACACCTGCGTCAAAAGAAAATAACACCTGCGTCACAAGAACATAACACCTGCGTCACAAGAAAATAACAGCTGCGTCACAAGAAAATAACACCTGCGTCACAAGAACATTTCCTACTTCTAGCAAATAAAAAAAGCGAGACGGAAGGAATTTTCTTAGATAGGAAAACCTGGAAACTTTTCTGCAGACGTGAGTGTGAGATGACCCAGTCAGACGTGAGTGTGAGAGATGACCCAGTCAGACGTGAGTGTGAGATGACCCAGTCAGACGTGAGTGTGAGAGATGACCCAGTCAGACGTGAGTGTGAGATGACCCAGTCAGACGTGAGTGTGAGAGATGACCCAGTCAGACGTGAGTGTGAGATGACCCAGTCAGACGTGAGTGTGAGATGATCCAGTCACCGTGAGTGTGAGATGACCCAGTCAGACGTGAGTGTGAGATGATCCAGTCAGACGTGAGTGTGAGATGATCCAGTCAGACGTGAGTGTGAGATGACCCAGTCAGACGTGAGTGTGAGATGACCCAGTCAGACGTGAGTGTGAGATGACCCAGTCACCGTGAGTGTGAGATGATCCAGTCACCGTGAGTGTGAGATGACCCAGTCAGACGTGAGTGTGAGATGATCCAGTCAGACGTGAGTGTGAGATGATCCAGTCACCGTGAGTGTGAGATGACCCAGTCACCGTGAGTGTGAGATGATCCAGTCACCGTGAGTGTGAGATGACCCAGTCACCGTGAGTGTGAGATGACCCAGTCACCGTGAGTGTGAGATGACCCAGTCACCGTGGGTGTGAGATGACCCAGTCACCGTGAGTGTGAGATGATCCAGTCACCGTGAGTGTGAGATGATCCAGTCACCGTGAGTGTGAGATGACCCAGTCACCGTGAGTGTGATAGATGACCCAGTCACCGTGAGT
>WNWK01003373.1:0-38502 GCA_009830355.1 Cherax destructor | reverse complement strand
AGTTGAGAGAATATTATAGCAGAAGTCTGAGTCTTCCTTATTACCACTTCCTCTGACACTGACCGCATTACACTGCGGTGTTTCAACACGCTGTCTCCCACCAAGGTAGGGCGACCCAAACAAAGGAAAAATGTTCATCACTATTCATTTAATAGTTATCTTGGCAGAAGTGCGTAGACATCACACTGTGCGGGCTGTAAATGATGTCTGTGTCTCTTCCAGTTCCACTCTTCCTTACCTTGAACTACTCTAAACGAGAGAGCACAAGTGATTTGAATAGTATCACCATTGGCACTATAACAAGGGACTATTCAAATCGCTTGTGCTCTCTCTTTATATTGTTCAATGTTGATAGCCGTTCAGAACATTAACAGATGAAGATCATTTACGGCTCGCATAGCATTTATATTACTGGAAACATCTAAAAGTCCTAAATATGTACTCGCTGGAAAGGAAGAGAGAGCGGTACAATGATAATATATACGTGGAAAGTACTGGTGGGTCTTGATCAAAATCTGCAAACTGACATAACATACTGGGGTCAGAGATATGGGAGGAAGTACAAAATAATCGCAGTAAAAGCAGGGGCGCCGTGGGCACAATAATAGAACACTGTATCAACATTCGTGGACCCAGTCTATTCAACATCTTACCAGAAGTTATCAGAAACGACTGGGACAAGTATAAAAATCTTCAAGAGGAAACCATAAAAGTTTCTCCAGTAGGTGCCAGATCAACCAGGATGTGATTGATGTGTGGGCCAGTAGGCCGCCAGCAGCACCAGCCTGTCCTGTAATTTCATGTTGTATTTCTCTGTACTTCAAAATGATCTTCATGCTGGAGTCTGTCGAATTTTAGTATGAGAGGGGTTTGAATGAGGTTATCTGGTGGCCTCTTGTTTTCTGAGGTAGAACAGACCGAGCACTGAGTCTCTTCCCTAATGAGGATACGAGCTATGTTGACCTGAGCAGCTTCTCTCAAGTCCTCTTCATCCACACAAGCAGCGGCGCTCCTGCTGCTATCATCACCAATTTCAGGTGAACCAAGAGAGTAATTTGCATTTTATTGAACGGATAATCTTTTAATATAATCATTTAATGTACATAGCAAAACAAGAAGAATTTGAACAAGATGTATGCTTATACTTGCATACTTTTATAATGAGGCGAAATATCAAAATATTGAGAAAGAAGATATTCAAGGTAAAGCGGGTGGTCATCTTAAGTAGTTAGACTGTTGGGTTATGTCCTGACTCTTTCTCTTCTCCTTCAGTTCTTCCTCTCACCGGCTATTCTTCGTCTGTCCCCACTTCCCCCTCGCCCCTAGTGGGTCCTTACCTGAGAGTCTGAACTGAACTGAACTGAACTGAACTGAACTGGTCATCTTACGACTAAGACTCGCGACAGGAACTGTTTCTTTATAAACATTACCTGACCTACTTAAGGTAAATATATAAATTTTACCAGCATCTCCATGTAAAATATGGAACTAAAATTTCGAATGCTTTCTGGACAATAAAATATTGAACGTTAATTTAGAACTACGCTCTGGACAGAAAAATGTAACAAAGCAGTGAGTGTGTGATGTAACTATGAGGTTACTCTTGGATCCGTGGCTATAGTGATCGTAACTGCAGTTCCTAACTTACATATCACTAAAAGAAAACAATTAACGGAGAGGAACTTCCTTGAGACGTGTAGCCCATAGAACAAGCTCCTTCGGGTGAAATGTTTCAATAAAGTTCATTTCAGTAAAGAATAAAAAGTCACAGCGTCTTGAGTAGTCCAACACAGCGTCTTGAGTAGTCCAACACAGCGTCTTGAGTAGTCCAACACAGCGTCTTGAGTAGTCCAACACAGCGTCTTGAGTAGTCCAACACAGCGTCTTGAGTAGTCCAACACAGCGTCGTCATAAGTTATATTCCTAAGTGCGGGTTATTTGTGTATTATTCTTTTCAGTAAAGTGTGTTTGTCTCTTCCGCTGATGGCCTTAACGTCATTCATGTTAGGTAAATGGACACAGATGCATTTTATTGTGGCAACGTTTCGCTCTCCAGGAGTTTTGTGAAGCGCTAATGGCTTGACGTTGCCACAATAAAAAGTCACATTAGTTGCATCTGTGTCCAGTTACCTAAAATTTCGGTGGTAATTCAACCATTATTACTAGTTTAGAAAGACCCGTGAGCAAACACTAACACATATTTATTAGGACACGTTTCAGTCCTGGGACCTTGATCACTTCACAAATGATCAAGGTCCCTGAACCGAAACGTTTTCTAATAAATATCCTAGCGTTTGCTCACGTGTCTTCCGAAAACAACTTATCGGTATCTATTACAAAGGTTTATTTATTACCAACGTCATTAATCTACATTACTTAAAATTCTCCGAAAAGTGTGCTCCTAACGCTGAAGATTAGCTTAGCTAATAAAATATAACTATCTTTCGTTCCTAGAAACTCATCAGTTACCCTTGAAAGTTTTCTGCCTATGTAAATGTTGACAGTTTATTTAGGGAAGCCTTGCTGTTGAGAGAGTGTGCGGTATCAGTTCTCAGAATAAACTGATCAAGTAACTGGTGGGAGAAGCATCTCATTGAAATGCCATGTTGAGTCTTAATAACGTACTGCTCGGTATAAAATACCAATAGTGATTGCATGAGTACGTCCGTGATTACATGACAGTGCTCTGTTAGTGTCAGGTAAAGACCCACAAGATATAGTTAATGTATTAACACTGGAACGAGTCCTGCAGCAAATGGTTAGTAGACAACAAACTATCGTTACACCTCGGGAAAACAGAAGCCATACTCTTTGGCACGAAATATAAACAGAGAAGGGTAAATAATTTTAATGTCCGGTGTAATGGGGAATCCATCACTTCAGTTTCCTCAGTAAAATATCTGGGAATCCCCTTTGACCCATGCATGTCAGGAGAATTGATAGGGAACAGTGTAGTAAAGAAAGCGAATGCCAGACTGAAGTTCCTCTACAGACAAGCACAGTGTCTACCTACTGAGGCTCGCAGGACCCTATGTCTAGCTCTTATACAATGTCATATTGACTACGCTTGCTCTTCATGGTACTCTGCCTTGACAAAAAAACTGAAAGATAAACAGCAAATCACCCAGAACAAAATGGTAAGATTCATCCTGGACCTGGGCCCAAGAGAGCATGTAGGCCAGTATGAATTACAACAATTGGATATGCTGAATGTTGAAGACAGAGTAAAACAACTGAAGTTAAATCAAGTTTATAAAATTGCTCACAAACAGTGTCCAGAATATCTTGCTGCCAATTTTGTCAAGGCTGGGAACCAAAGCAGTCATAGTACTAGGGGCAGAGAGCACAACTTTGTAGTTCCCACAGTCAGTGGCCAGGCTTCAAACACCTTTTATTGTACAGCAATAAAGGAATGGAACAGACTGCCTGCACATGTCAAAGCCAGTCATAGCATGAGCCAGTTCAAGAAGAGAACCAAAAGGTACCTAATGAATGTAGCGACAGAAAGGGAGGAGAATGATTTTTTTATTTTTTTAGCTAACATACATGTAAATGTAAATAACTCTTTTTACCTTATTCCTAGTATATATCCTTTATAGTATAATAACATATATCTCCTACAATGTATAATATTAAGGTATTAAAAGGACCCCAATGGAAATACACTCTGTCTGACTTTTTGGGTTATCCTGGGTTCTCTACACATATGCTGCTATGTATGATAATCATGTAACTGTATTTGTGTATACCTGAATAAACTTACTTACTTACTAATCCGGCAAGAGCACTTCCGTGATTCCAACAACACTACGTCTAGAATACAGTACTCCCACGTACACTACGTCTAGACTACAGTACTGCAATGTACACTACGTCTAGACTACAGTACTGCAATGTACACTACGTCTAGACTACAGTACTGCAATGTACATTACGTCTAGACTACAGTACTGCAATATACACTACGTCTAGACTACAGTACTGCAATGTACACTACGTCTAGACTACAGTACTGGCAGGTACACTACGTCTAGACTACAGTACTGCAATGTACACTACGTCTAGACTACAGGACTGGCAGGTACACTACATCTAGACTAGAGTACTGGCAGGTTAACTACATCTAGACTACAGTACTGGCAGGTACACTACATGCATAGTGGGAACTCGAAGACTTACAGGAATATCTGCAGGTTCATATGATACCTACGAATATTTTCAGATTCTACAGTATCTAAATGTACAACTTACTCGTGTAGACACAGGAACACTGCGGTCAGTACACCTGCTTACAAGTCCTGGAAGACTACAGGGGTATCTGCCACATTAACACTAACACACACACCTAACACAAACCATAACAAACACCTAACACCCTAACACAAAACCGACACATACTGCAGTGTACACTACGTCTAGACTACAGTACTGCAATGTACACTACGTCTAGACTACAGTACTGCCACGTACACTACGTCTAGACTACAGTACTGCCACGTACACTACGTCTAGACTACAGTACTGGTACGTACATTACGTCTAGACTACAGTACTGCCACGTACACTACGTCTAGATTACAGTAGTGCCACGTAAACTACGTCTAGACTACGTTAATGACACGCCCACTTCTCGCCACGCCCGCTACTTTGGCAGGGAGACATGGTAACCCCAGCAGACAAAGAGCGTGTAATTAGCGAGGTAGTGTTGAGTACCCGAGGGAGTAGGATGTTGCAGAGGTCACCTTGCCCACCATACCCCGGCTGACGTCACCACCTCTCATACCCACCTCTACCACCCACAAACCTCACTCTTTACACCTATCCACCCACTCACACATGACCCCAAACCCCTACACACACACACACCCACGCCCTTGATCACCACACACACACACCCACGCCCTTGATCACCACACACACACAGGTAAGACTAATGAAGGAAGGAGGGAAGCTCACTAGCAATGACCAAGAAGTCTGTGAGGATCTTAACAAAAGATTTAAAGGAGTATTCTCAGTGGAATCGGGAACAGTGGCAGGGTGTCAAAGAGGCAGAGTGCACCAGTGAATTCTGGACACTGTTAGGTGAGGTAAAGAAACTACTTAACAAGCTAGATACCTCGAAGTCAATGGGACCAGATAACTTCTCTATTTGGGTTCTGCGAGAGGAAAAAGAGAAACTGTGTGAATTATTAGCAGTGATCTTCAATAAGTCAGTTGCAACAGGGCAGTTGTGAGAGATCTGGAAAAAAAAGCAGACAGACAGGTAGCATTAAACTGCAGGCCGGTGTCATTAACATGCACTGTAAGGTCATGGAGATTATTAGAGAAGTTGGAACACCTTGAAAGGAGCAGATTCATAAACAACAATTGGCATTGTTTTAAAGATGGCAAATCCTGTCTCATAAATCTGGAAGAGTAACAAATGTTAGGAAGAAGAGAGCAGGATCGATGAACTGATTTTTTATTGGACTGTAAGAGGGCATTTAATACAGTGTCCTATAAGAGACTGGGATGAAAGCTAGAGGAGCAGGCGGGAATAACGGTGAGGGCGCTACTGTAGATCAAAGAATACTTAACAGGAAGGAAACAATAAGTGATTGTGTAAGAATGGGCGAGTGTGACGAGTAGGGCTCCACAGGGATCAGTACTAGGACCAGTACTATTTATAGTATATGTGAAAACAATGGAAGGGATAGTCAGGGTATCCCTGCTTGCAGGTGATTGAAACTAATGAGGTGAATGCAAACAGGTGAAGACCAGGAATGACTTCAAATGGACCAGGATAGACTGCAGGGTTGGTCTGACCCTAGAAAGTGACAGGATCTGCACTCTCTAGAGAGGCGTAGAATTAGGGAGGATATGATTGAGGTGTATAAATGGAAAACAGGAATAGAGTTGTGGATGAGTGGAACAAACTCCCGAGTACCGCCATAGAAGCTAAGACATTGTGTAGTTTTAAAAATAGGTTGGATAAATACAAGAGTGGGTGTGACTTGGACCTAACTAGCTTGTGCTACTAGGTCAGATTCCGTGCTCCTCCCTTAAGTGAATGTGACTGACCTGAACAGGTCAAAGCATTGGCTTAAGTCGGTGGGAGAATTGGATCTGCCTCGCATGGGCCAGTAGGCCTGCTGCAGTGTTCCTTCTTTCTTATGTTCTTATGTTTTAAGTTTGATAATCTGTAAAATCATTAGAAGTTAGACTACCAGAACATCAGTATGCTGTAGAGACAACACTGAAATCAAACGCTATATTGAGATATGCCAGAGCCTGCACCCACCCCCCATAATGGTCAAGTTTCAGATTATTGTCATTGAATCAGTTATAAAATATGATAATTACATTGTACCATTTGTATAAACTGGACCTGCATCTGGTGTATTCTGTCCCATTGTTCACTTTGTATTGGCTCGTGATTATGACGCTTTAGAGTTTTCTATATTGGTTGTTTTTACTCTTCCTCGACAGCTTGGCACCTATACCTGCCATAGGGCAGGTGTAGGTGCCACTTTGGTTCAGGTACTTGGTAATATCAATCCTCGTGGTGGCTCTCATGTGTTGTTGTTTTGCCTTGATTGGTTTGGGAATGAACCACATGGCACCAAGTGTTAGTTGACACTGTTTATGTATTCCACATACCCCAGGTCCCATAGACCAAGCAGTCTTCCCTCTAGAACAGTCCCCGGCCTTTGTGTAAGTAGACGATAATCGTTTTCTATAATTCCATAAGGATAACTTTTAAATTCTGTAATGAAGTATCATCTCACAACTAAATGTATGATAATTTTTGAGGTATAGGTTGAGCACTGTACTTACAGTGAGCTTGCATATTCCTTAAGACGAAGTCTCTAACTTTATTAACTCCATTTAATTTATCTCACTATGTACAGGAGCCAGAATTTCATTACTTGAATGAATTGTAGTTGTCATAGGCTGTTTAATAATTGATTTAAGTGATTTCTGGAGTCTCACCTACGCATGAATTTCGTCAGCTCATAAGTCATGTTAAAATGTTTGTTGGCTCATACAATGACTCTAACAGCATGCTCATTGGAGAAGCCAGGTATAGATACTAAAAAATCCGGGACAAAGGAATTAATGTACAATTGCTATGGATTCCGTCACACATTGGATTACTCCTTCATGATAAAGTTGATATGTTAGCCAAGAAGAGCACCCATAAGGAGAATGTAGAATATAACTTTGGTATATCTGTGTCTAGCATTAGGAATAATATTAGGAGAGAAGTAAATAATGAAAATGATTGCTATAGGAATGCAGTTAGAAGCCTGAGTAGATCTATAACCCACTATGATAACATGAACACAGATAAGTATGTTTATGGAGCGGGGTCCAGTCCCTGGACCCATTATGTACCTCTGTAATCTTTTGACTACCGCCCACAGGATGGGTATGGGGTGCATAATAAATATATCAAACTAACTGGAGCAACTTGCAATGTGAACAGACTGACTGATGTTGTAGTGGCCAGGGTTAGGCTTGGCTACAAGTACTTCTGGCAGTTTGGGAGACACACAGATGATGATCAAACTAAATGCAAATTATGTGATCAGGCATATGATCACTGTTTTGAACACTATGTGCTTAATTGTCCACTTATTGATGAATATAGAGATAGACAGTATAATAACCTATGTGACATGTCAAGATATCTTATTAATGAAAATAAGATACCACATATACTAAGCAAATTTCCTAAATTTGCTTGTAACAGATAAGTGAACTGTAGATATAAATCCAAATGTACAATTGTTAACCCTTTTGGGGCCTAGCTCCTAGGCCTTTTGTGTATCCATATGCTCTTGCGCTACTGTCCACAGGATGGATATGGGGTGCACAATAAACTAGCCACTTCGGTGGCAAAATCTAAATCTAGCTTAAAGAACTTTTCGAGAAACATAGCATTATATGAAGGAGCCTTCCTGATACGCCATAACAGTATGGGCCTTTTTGATACGCCATAACAGTATGGGCCTTCCTGATATGCCATAACAGTATGGGCCTTCCTGATACGCCACAACAGTATGGACCTTCCTGATACGCCACAACAGTATGGGCCTTCCTGATATGTCACTGTAAGCTCAGTGATAGTTCATAGGGTATAACCGTTTCTGCTCACGTGATCAACCGATGATCAACCGTTAGCCCAATGTCAAAGGTCAGCCATGTCAAAGGTCAACCCTTTTGAACGCTATGAGCCCTGCTCGGGGCAGTGCCTCAGTTACCATCCAGACACACTATAGGACAGACGTAGGCCTGCAAACTCTGAGATTCCACTATGTCTAATTGACCTTAATACACCAAATTACCATCCCAATCTCGTCTGTTCATTACTCAATCAACGAAAGAACCTCCACGCAACAGATACACCATAACGGTATGGGCCTTCCTGATACGCCATAACAGTATGGGCCTTCCTGATACGCCATAACAATACGGGCCTTCCTGATACACCATAACAGTATGGGCCTTCCTGATACGCCATAACAGTATGGGCCTTCCTGATACGCCATAACAGTATGGGCCTTCCTGATACGCCATAACAGTATGGGCCTTCCTGATACGCCATAACAGTACGGGCCTTCCTGATACACCATAACAGTATGGACCTTCCTGATACTCCATAACAGTACGGGCCTTCCTGATACGCCATAACAGTATGGGCCTTCCTGATACGCCATAACAGTACGGGCCTTCCTGATACGCCATAACAGTATGGGCCTTCCTGATACGCCATAACAGTATGGACCTTCCTGATACGCCATAACAGTACGGGCCTTCCTGATACACCATAACAGTACGGGCCTTCCTGATACGCCATAACAGTACGGGCCTTCCTGATACACCATAACAGTATGGGCCTTCCTGATACGCCATAACAGTATGGGCCTTCCTGATACGCCATAACAGTACAGGCCTTCCTGATACACCATAACAGTACGGGCCTTCCTGATACGCCATAACAGTATGGGCTTTCCTGATACGCCATAACAGTATGGGCTTTCCTGATACGTCATAACAGTATGTGCTTTCCTGATACGCTATAACAGTATGGGCCTTCCTGATACGCTATAACAGTATGGGCCTTTCTGATACGCCATAACAGTACGGGCCTTCCTGATACGCCATAACAGTACGGGCCTTCCTGATACGCCATAACAGTACGGGCTTTCCTGATACGCCATAACAGTATGGGCCTTCCTGATACACCATAACAGTACGGGCCTTCTTGATACGCCATAACAGTATGGGCTTTCCTGATACGCCATAACAGTATGGGCTTTCCTGATACGCCATAACAGTAAGGGAATTCCAGATACGCCATAACAGTACGGGCCTTCCTGATACGCCATAACAGTACGGGCCTTCCTGATACGCCATAACAGTACGGGCCTTCCTGATACGCTATAACAGTACGGGTCTTCCTGATACGCCATAACAGTACGGGCCTTCCTGATACGCCATAACAGTACGGGTCTTCCTGATACGCCATAACAGTACGGGCCTTCCTGATACGCCATAACAGTACGGGCCTTCCTGATACGCCATAACAGTACGGGTCTTCCTGATACGCCATAACAGTACGGGCCTTCCTGATACGCCATAACAGTACGGGCCTTCCTGATACGCCATAACAGTACGGATCTTCCTGATACGCCATAACAGTACGGGCCTTCCTGATACGCCATAACAGTACGGGTCTTCCTGATACACCATAACAGTACGGGCCTTCCTGATACGCCATAACAGTACGGGTCTTCCTGATACGCCATAACAGTACGGGCCTTCCTGATACGCCATAACAGTACGGGCCTTCCTGATACGCCATAACAGTACGGGTCTTCCTGATACGCCATAACAGTACGGGTCTTCCTGATACGCCATAACAGTACGGGCCTTCCTGATACGCCATAACAGTACGGGTCTTCCTGATACGCCATAACAGTACGGGCCTTCCTGATACGCCATAACAGTACGGGTCTTCCTGATACTACATAACAGTACTTTTTAGCTGTCATAATTCGTCTGTACGAGTCTGGATGTTGTGTAGCAAATTCTTACTTTATTCATACATTTGACTTATTTCGGTGTGATTTCTAGGCTTACTTAATTTCTATGTATACCTTAAAGCTGCCTTGGCAACCGTCTTTGGGCCTAGCCCAGACAGTGGCACTCACTGTGCCTGTGTCCCTTTTCCCGGTGTGGACACGGGTTGTGACTACCACACTGGCCTGCCTCTGAGATTTACCATCTCATCCACCAATTTCCTTGTATTGTAAATCTCTTGACGAAGTACTGGCAACAAAACGAAAGGTCTTGAGCTAATCCATCTCTCCATTGTGGCTTTTTCTGTATTATTAATTGTTTGGTTTACAATTTATTGCATGCATATCCATATCTTGTTATTCTCCGAAAGAATGGATAAAGTTCTGGTGGGCGAATATCTTTATAAAATGCTGTAACCCGCATGTTGTGTCTTATTAACAAACTGTTGGTGTAGTCAACCATAATATTAAGATTGTATCACACGCCAGCAGTTGATCCTTGCTGTGCCAGTCACGAGACCAACGCCACCACTGAACGAGTCATTGTACGACAGAGACGCGTGTTAGCTAATGTTTGTCTGACCACTGCAATAACAACAGCAGCTGGTTATACTGTCTATTATAGTCTGCCCTTGCTCTCAGTCTTAACACATTACTTTTCTTTGAGAATCACTAACATGTCTGGTGGGACCACCACGACCAGATGTCTGGTGGGACCACCACGACCATATATCTGGTGTGACCACTACGACCAGATGTCTGGTGGGACCACCACGACCAGATGTCTGGTGGGACCACCACGACAAGAAGTCTAGTGGGACCGCCACGACCAGATGTCTGGTGGGACCACCACGAAAAGAAGTCTGGTGGGACCGCCACGACCAGATGTCTGGTGGGACCTCCTCGACCAGATGTCTGGTGGGACCACCACGACCAGATGTCTGGTGGGACCTCCTCGACCAGATGTCTGGTGGGACCACCACGACCAGATGTCTAGTGGGACCTCCTCGACCAGATGTCTGGTGGGACCACCACGACCAGATGTCTGGTGGGACCTCCTCGACCAGATGTCTGGTGGGACCACCTCGACCCGATGCCTGGTGGGACCTCCTCGATTATTATTATTATTATTATTATTATTATTATTATTATTATTATTATTATTATTATTATTATTCATACCGGAGAATCTTGCTTCACAACGCTCTCAATACAGTTTTTAACACTCTTACACTCTTATCCGGTGTAATGGGGAACCCATCACTTCAGTTTCCTCAGTAAAATATCTGGGAATCCCCTTTGACCCATGCATGTCAGGAGAATTGATAGGGAACAGTGTAGTAAAGAAAGCGAATGCCAGACTGAAGTTCCTCTACAGACAAGCACAGTGTCTACCTACTGAGGCTCGCAGTACCCTATGTCTAGCCCTTATACAATGTCATATGGACTACGCTTGCTCTTCATGGTACTCTGCCTTGACAAAAAAACTGAAAGATAAACAGCAAATCACCCAGAACAAAATGATAAGATTCATCCTGGACCTGGGACCAAGAGAGCATGTAGGCCAGGATGAATTACAACAATTGGATATGCTGAATATTGAAGACAGAGTAAAACAACTTAAGTTGAATCAAGTTTATAAAATTGCTCACAAACAGTGTCCAGAATATCTTGCTGCCAATTTTGTCAAGGCTGGGAACCAAAGCAGTCATAGTACTAGGGGCAGAGAGCACAACTTTGTAGTACCCACAGTCAGTGGCCAGGCTTCAAACACCTTTTATTGTACAGCAATAAAGGAATGGAACAGACTGCCTGCACATGTCAAAGCCAGTCATAGCATGAGCCAGTTCAAGAAGAGAGCCAAAAGGCACCTAATGAATGTAGCGACAGAAAGGGAGGAGAATGATTTTTTTTTTTTTTAGCTAACATACATGTACATGTAAATAACTCTTTTTACCTTATTCCTTTTAATTATAGTATAATACGTAGTATCTCCTACAGTGTATAATATTAAGGTATCAAAAGGACCCCAATGGAAATAAGTCACTCTGACTTTTTTGGGTTATCCTGGGTTCTCTACACATATGCTGTTATGTATGATAATGTAACTGTATTTGTGTATACCTGAATAAACTTACCTACTCATCTGACATGTCCTCCACCGTCTACTTTGTCCACCCACTGTCTACTGTGTCCATCCACTGTCCACTGTGTCCACCCACTGTCCACTGTGTCCACCCACTGTCCACTGTGTCCATCCACTGTCCACTGTGTCCATCCACTGTCCACTATGTCCATCCACTGTCCACTGTGTCTACCAACTGTCCACTGTGTCCACCCACTGTCCACTGTGTCCATCCACTGTCCACTGTGTCTACCAACTGTCCACTGTGTCTACCCACTGTCCACTGTGTCCATCCACTGTCCACTGTGTCTACCCACTGTTCACTGTGTCCATCCACTGTCCACTGTGTCTACCCACTGTCCACTGTGTCCATCCACTGTCCACTGTGTCTACCCACTGTCCACTGTGTCCATCCACTGTCCACTGGCCTGACTACACTCTCAGCTAGGACACTTAAGGGCATATATTGGGCATCAATTAGGGAGACTTAAAATAGCGGTGATATGGAAGGATGAGGGAGACGGGAGGAATGGCGCCGAGGCTCCCTGACACAGTGTCCTGGTACTGCCTCACCTCACACTGCCTCACCTCACACTGCCCTACCTCACACTGCCTCACCTCACACTGCCTCACCTCACACTGCCTCACCTCACACTGCCCTACCTCACACTGCCTCACCTCACACTGCCTCACCTCACACTGCCCTACCTCACACTGGAAGTTTGAATGAGATGTTCACAGGAACAAGAGGACACAGACCAGCAACATTCCTTCTGGTCTTCACCTTGATGCACAAAACACACTTGACTGAGGTACCACTGGACGAGGGTTCAGTAATAGACTTGGGGAGCACTTGGATATCTTTCCTGTAGCGACGTTTCGCCAACCAGTGGCTATATCAGTCCACCACCTTATTGGGCTGATAAAGCACTGGTGGGTGAAACGTCTCAACAGTAACGATACCCAAGTGTTGCCCATGTCTGTTTTGGATGCTATGAATATATTATTGCCACTAGAAGGCAGTGGACAGTGTTGTTTTCTCATTTAGCAGGATTCCTCAGTGGAGCGCAGTGGATAAAATAAAAGTGAAGACAAAACAAAAATAGAAGTGGAAGGAGGTCAAGGCTAAGTTAACGGGCATGAAGAACAAGGAGGAGGAGAAGGAGGACGGCAAACAGAAGAGAACAAAGCACAAGAGCCAGGAGTGACAATGCATGGATGAGATACAAAGAAGAAACACACTTTGAAAAAAGGACATAGCAGTGAAAGTAGACACCACTCTGGTGGCGTTCTACAGCCACGAGAAGGAATCAAACGAGTGCTGATGACAACAGAGAAGAAAACTCACACTGTGCAGAACAAGTTTCTACAAAGCAGTAGCTAAGAACTATAGACCAATAGCTTTAACGTCCCATATCATAAAAACATTTGAAAGAGTTCTAAAAAGCAGGATAGCAAACCACCTGGACTCCCAAAAATTGTACAACCCAGGGCAACATGGTTTCAGAGCAGGTCGCTCCTGCCTCTCGCAACTGCTAGACCACTATGATATGGTCTTAGATGCACTGCAAAACAAACAGAATGCAGATGTAGTATACACAGATTTTGCAAAAGCCTTTGACAAGTGCGACCATGTAATAGCACACAAAATGCGTGCTAAAGGGATAACTGGCAAAGTAGGCAGATGGATCTTCAACTTCCTAACCAATCGAACACAAAGAGTAGTGGTAAACAGAGTTAAATCGGATGCTCTGTCCCACAAGGCACAGTACTCGCACCTATCCTGTTCCTCATTCTCATATCAGACATAGACAGAGATGTAAACCATAGCACTGTTTCATCCTTTGCAGACGATACTAGGATCTGCATGAGAGTGTCATCCACTGAGGACACGGCAAATCTCAAAGAAGATATAAACCAAGTTTTCCAATGGGCAACAGAGAACAAAATGATGTTCAATGAAGACAAATTCCAACTACTCCGTTATGGAAAACTGGAGGAAATAATAGCTAGAACTGAGTATATTACAAACTCTAATCACACAATAGAGCGGAAACGTAATGTGAAGGACCTGGGTGTGGTAATGTCCGAAGACCTCACCTTCAAGGACCACAACAATCCCACTATCACATCTGCGAGGAAACTGATAGGATGGATAATGAAAACATTCAAGACAAGAGATGCTAAGCCAATGATGATCCTTTTTAAATCACTTGTTCTCTCTAGGCTGGAATACTGCTGTACATTAACATCTCCATTCAAGGCAGGTGAAATTGCATATCTAGAGAATGTACAGAGAACCTTTACTGCACGTATAAGTTCCCTCAAACACCTTAACTACTGGGAACGCCTGGAAGCACTAAACTTATATTCACTGGAGCGCAGGCGAGAGAGATATATCATAATCTACACCTGGAAGATTCTGGAGGGACTGGTCCCTAATATGTACACAGAAATCACTCCCTACGAAAGCAAAAGACTTGGCAGACGGTGCAACGTACCCCCAGTGAAAAGTAGGGGCGCCACTGGTACACTAAGAGAAAACACTAAGTGTCCGGGGCCCAAGACTGTTCAACAGCCTCCCACCAGCCATAAGGGGCATTGCCAGTGGACCTCTGGTTGTCTTCAAGAGGGAGCTGGACAGATACCTAAAGTCAGTGCCTGATCAGCCGGGCTGTGGTTCGTACGTTGGACTACGTGCAGCCAGCAGTAACAGCCTTGTTGATCAGGCCCTGATCCACCGGGAGGCCTGGTCATAGACCGGGCCGCGGGGATGTCGATCCCCGGAATGCCCTCCAGGTAGACTCCAGGTAGAGGAACAATTTACTTGTTCTGCCACCTGCTTATGTTCATCTCCAGGAAGTGTTCTTGCAGGCCTCCACCTTCAGAGAACTACCATCACAGTTGAAGATTGAAACACTTATGCAACATATGGGAATCTTTATTAAGGAAACGTTTCGCTACACAGTGGCTTCATCAGTCCAATACAAAGTAAAAATGGGTATGGAGAGGAGGAGTTTGAGGTAATCAGTCCCTCAGCCTGGAGTCGATGTATTCAGTCCATCATTACACTTTCGGTTCAAAATCATTTATCACATACCATGACAGTTGTTGACACTGTGACACTTAGGTATTTCAGTGACCATCAAGTGATCTGATCTTCAGCTTCTTGACTGAGTGGACTGGTAAGTTAGCTGATGACCTCCGTCGTGTTATTGTGATCCGTGTTTGGAAACACTTGCCATCTTTCCTCACTAATTACATACCATCATAAGTGCAAAGAAAAGTTTGTTGGGCAGACATCAATACAGGTAGTGTGAGGTGAGAGACGCGCACTGTGACTCTCACTAGGATGTTTCTCACCCAGCAACTGTGGAATATAGAGTGCGGAAGTAACTTGGAAGATGGGAAGTGATTAATGAATAGAAGTGTAGTGCCAGGCACCGGGAAGGTGTTCAGCAGGCGACCCACGCCCACCCCACAACCCACGCCACAGCCCAGGCCCCCACAACCCATGCCACAACCCAGGCCCCCACAACCCATGCCACAACCCAGGCCCCCACAACCCATGCCACAACCCAGGCCCCACAACCCACGTCACAACCCAGGCCCCCAAAAACCAGGCCACAACCCAGGCCCCCAAAACCCAGGCCACAACCCAGGCACCCACAACCCAGGCCCCCAAAACCCACGCCACAACCCTGGCCCCTACAACCCACGCCTCCACCACAGACACGAGGGAGAGAGAGGGGGAATGGGTGGACTGTATAATCTTGGACTGCAAGAAGGTAGTTGATGCTGCACCTCACAAGAGAGGACAAAAACTTGGACGTTCGTCAGATCACAAGTTGTAGATCCCCACGATTTCCGGTCTGAATCAATTACTTAATCCCAGTTTAGCCCTAATTACTTGCTTATTACCCCCTCCCAAACACACACACATACACACACACACATAGTCACACACACACACATACACATACATACACACACACACATCAGTCCTAGGACCTGTACTGTTTTTGGTATATGTGAATGACATAACGGAAGGGGTAGACTCAGAAGTGTCACTATTTGCAGATGATGTGAAGTTAATGAGAAGAATCAAATCAATCGAGGATCAGGCAGGACTACAAAGAGACCTGGACAGGCTGCAAGCCTGGTCCAGTAAGTGGCTCCTTGAATTTAACCCTGCCAAATGTAAAGTCATGAATATCGGGGAAGGGCAAAGAAGACCGCAGACAGAGTATAGTCTAGGTGGCCAAAGACTGCAAACCTCACTCAAAGAAAAAGATCTTGGGGTGAGTATAATACCGAGCACATCTCCTGAGGCACACATCAATCAGATAACTGCTGCAGCATACGGGCGGCTGGCAAACCTAAGAATAGCGTTCCAATACCTCACTAAGGAATCATTCAAGACTCTGTATACCATATACGTCAGGCCCATACTGGAGTATGCAGCACCAGTTTGGAACCCACACCTGGTCAAGCACGTCAAGAAATTAGAGAAAGTGCAAAGGTTTGCAACAAGAATAGTCCCAGAGCTAAGGGGATTGTCCTACGAAGAAAGGTTAAGGGAAATCGGCCTGACGACACTAGAGGACAGGAGGGTTAGGGGAGACATGATAACGACATATAAAATACTGCGAGGAATAGATAAGGTGGACAGAGACAAGATGTTCCAGAGAGGGGATACAGAAACAAGGGGTCACAATTGGAAGTTGAAGACTCCTATGAGTCAAAGGGATGTTAGGAAGTATTTCTTCAGTCATAGAGTTGTCAGGAAGTGGAATAGCTTAGAAAGCGACATAGTGGAGGCAGGAACCATACATAGTTTTAAGACTAGGTTTGATAAAGCTCGTGGAGCAGGGAGAGAGAGAGAGAGGACCTAGTAGCAATCAGTGAAGAGGCGGGGCCAGGAGCTATGACTCGACCCCTGCAACCACAAATAGGTGAGTACAAATAGGTGAGTACATACACACATACAAACACACACAGTGGCCTAGTGGGTAAAGCTCTTGCTTCACGCACGGAGGGGCCGGGTTCAATTCCCGGTGGGGCAGAAACATTTCGAAGTGTTTCCTTACATACACATACACACACATACATACAACAGGCCTAGTGTCTAATTGACATGTGCCTAGAACAAAATGGTAACTAACACACACACACAGCAATGAGTTCAAAAGTCCGCCTCGTTTATTTGATCATTATGCAGCATGTTTTGTCCCTCAAACACTTATTTCTCAGCAGACCCAAATACAGTACCTACCTGGAGGGTGTTGGTGGGGTCAACGCCCCCGCGGGCCTGTCCTTGACCAGGCCTCCCGTTGGATCAGTGCCTGATCAACCAGGTTGTTACTGTTGGGCGCACGTAGTCCAACGTACGAAGCACAGCCTGGCTGATCGGGTACTGACTTTAGGTATCTGTCCAGCTCCCTCTTGAAGACAACCAGGGGTCTGTTGGTAATTTCCCTTATGCCTAGTGGGAGGCTGTTGAACAGTCATGGGCCCCGTACACTTGTGTTTTCTCTTAGTGTGCTGATGGCGCCCCTACTTTTCATTAAGGGTATATTGCACCTTCTGCGGGGTCTTTTGCTTTCGTAAGGAGTGATTTCTGTGTTCAGATTGGGACCAGTCCCTCTAGGATTTTCCAGGTGTAGATTATGATGTATGTCGCCTGTGCTTCAGTGAGTACAGGTCAAATGCTTCCAAGCGTTCCCAGTAATTAAGGTGTTTGACGGAACTTGTATGTACAGTAAAGGTTCTCTATACATTCTTTAGATATGAAATTTCACCTGCCTTGAATGGAGATGTTAATGTACAGCAGCATTCCAGCCTAGAGAGAACAAGTGATTTAAAAAGGATCATCATTTTATTGACATCCCTTGTTTTGAATGTTCTCATTATCCACCCTTTCATTTCCTTCGCAGATGTGATAGTAGCACTGTTGTAATCCTTGAAGGTGAGATCCTCTGACATTAACACTCCCAGGTCCTTTACACTACTTTTCCGCTCTATTGTGTGATTAGAGTTGGTAGCATACTCACTTCCAGATATTATTTCCTCCAGGAGTAGTTGAAATTTGTTCTCACTTAACATTATATTATTTTCCGTTGTCCATTGGATGACAGTGTCATGCAGATTCTAGTATAGTCTGCAAAGGATGACAAGGTGCTATGGTTTACATCTCTATCTATGTCTGATATGAGGTTGAAGATCAAGATAGGGCGAGTACTGTGCCTTGTGCAGCCTCAGACTTAACTCTGTTGTGTTCTTTGTGTTCGATTGGTTAAAAAGTTGAAGATCCATCTGTCCACTTTGCCAGTTGTCAATATATTACACAGCTTACGTAAGTAGATCATAGATAAACTAGAATGTGGAACATGTACTGTAGTATTTATAAATAAATGGGGAGGGGAGTTTGTGAGTCAGGTTAAGATAGAGATTGAAAGGGTCTTCACAGTCAATCTTTTTACTATGTATAAGGACACAGCGATATGAACTCTCAGTGTGAAGTTACTGATCTTAATTATCAGTAGTCTACAACACTTGTATCAAAAATATACCAGTAAAGGGACAGATAAACTGGATGGATGAGAAGAACTGTGGGATAAATCCAGGACATACTGCTCACACACTGGACTCGAGTTCTCGGTAAGAACTCTTACAGCTGTTAGTCTGTCAGTTTTTAAAGGGGTGGACCGGTAAGCCAACGGAAGGCCTCGATGAAATGACCAAAAGCTCTAGTGGCGGGTCATCAGAGGACTAAGACCCGCGTCAGGAAACACTTGTCCTGTTTCCTGACGAATCTTACCAAACCTAACTTGAACCTAACTTGGACCAGACTCAAACCCCTGGACCTACACACCGTCCCAGTCAGGGCATCAGTAACTCTCTTTATTCTTCCTCACTTCTGCTACAAGGTTAAAGATTATGAATATCAAAATGGTATATAATACCGACAGGTTGGTAAGTAAGACACATAGGCAACAGTTAGGCATCTTTAATCATAAGAACATAAGTCGAGTACAGAAAGTAGACAGGAGCAGTAGAGATGTGAAGACGATGTAATCAGTCCATCACCCTTGAAGTCGAAGGTTTGAGGTTGTCAGTCCCTCAGCCTGGAGAAGAGTTCTGTTCCATACTCTGAAACAATGTGGAGTCGCTGGATCTCCACATTGTTTCAGAGTATGGAACAGAACTCTTCTCCAGGCTGAGGGACTGACAACCTCAATCTTTCGACTTCAAGGGTGATGGACTGATTACATCGTCTTCATATCTCTACTGCTCCTGCCTACTTTCTGTACTCGACTGAAGAAGCCTACTGTGTAGGCGAAAGGTTTCGGATTAAAGATGCCTAACTGTTGTTAAAGATTATACTTGGTCTAAAAAGGCTGAGTGACCTACCCATATCAGAACTTCGTAATGAGCCTGTGACATGACCTTCTGGTCCCCTTCTATAATAAAACATATAGTCGGCAAGTAAGAAATATATCATTATTGGTGCAGACGCATGTTTACAACATTACACATTGACTGTGTATTATAGAAAGAGGCCTCTGACAACTGGAGCACCCTGAATGGAACACTGGATTAGCATAATTTTCCAGG
Organism: Cherax destructor; assembly: GCA_009830355.1. Classification (NCBI taxonomy): domain Eukaryota; kingdom Metazoa; phylum Arthropoda; class Malacostraca; order Decapoda; family Parastacidae; genus Cherax; species Cherax destructor. Next base: position 18,693 of record WNWK01003373.1, on the reverse strand, counting down.
AGACTGCTATATCTTGAACGATTCCCGAGTGATTCATTTAAACCACAAATATTGCTTGATCCATTTTTTTCACAAACGAGGAAATTTAACAATTCAACAAAAGTATAATTTTACTACTACTACTACTACACTACTACTACTACTACTACTACTACTACTACTACTTTCTGAGTGGAAATTATGGTGAAGCAGACGTGACTTACACTAAGATACATGTCTACCACTACCTGGCGTAGCTGAGACAATATGTGTACCCTAGATGGACTAGACCACAGTGACCCCAAGATAAGGAACTAGACCACAGTGACCCCAAGATAAGGAACTAGACCAGTGACCCCAAGATAAGGAACTAGACCACAGTGACCCCAAGATAAGGAACTAGACCACAGTGACCCCAAGATAAGGAACTGGACCACAGTGACCCCAAGATAAGGAACTAGACCACAGTGACCCCAAGATAAGAAACTAGACCACAGTGACCCCAATGTAAGGAACTAGACCACAATGACCCCAAGATAAGGAACTAGACCACAGTGACCCCAAGATAAGGAACTGGACCACAGTGACCTCAAGATAAGGAACTAGACCACAGTGACCCCAAGATAAGGAACTAGACCACATGACCCCAAGATAAGGAACTAGACCACAGTGACCCCAAGATAAGGAACTGGACCACAGTGACCCCAAGATAAGGAACTAGACCACAGTGACCCCAAGATAAGGAACTAGACCACAGTGACCCCAAGATAAGGAACTAGACCACAGTGACCCCAAGATAAGGAACTGGACCACAGTGACCCCAAGATAAGGAACTAGACCACAGTGACCCCAAGATAAGGAACTAGACCACAGTGACCCCAAGATAAGGAACTAGACCACAATGACCCCAAGATAAGGAACTAGACCACAGTGACCTTAAAACGGAAGAATTAATAAATAAAATATTTCCAGGTGTATTAAGAGGTGCCCTAGATGGACTAGACCATAGTGACCCCAAGATAAGGAACTAGACAACAGTGACCCCAAGATAAGGAACTGGACCACAGTGACCCCAAGATAAGGAACTAGACCACAATGACCCCAAGATAAGGAACTAGACCACAGTGACCCCAAGATAAGGAACTAGACCACAGTGACCCCAAGATAAGGAACTAGACCACAGTGACCCCAAGATAAGGAACTAGACCACAGTGACCCCAAGATAAGGAACTAGACCACAGTGACCCCAAGATAAGGAACTAGACCACAATGACCCCAAGATAAGGAACTAGACCACAGTGACCCCAAGATAAGGAACTAGACCACAGTGACCCCAAGATAAGGAACTAGACCACAGTGACCCCAATATAAGGAACTGGACCACAGTGACCCCAAGATAAGGAACTGGACCACAGTGACCCTAAGATAAGGAACTTGACCACAGTGACCACAATATAAAGAACAAGACCACAGTGACCCCAAGATAAGGAACTAGACCACAGTGACCCCAAGATAAGGAACTAGACCACAGTGACTCCAAGATAAGGAACTAGACCACAGTGACCCCAAGATAAGGAACTAGACCACAGTGACCCCAAGATAAGGAACTAGACCACAGTGACCCCAAGATAAGGAACTAGACCACAATGACCCCAAGATAAGGAACTAGACCACAGTGACCCCAAGATAAGGAACTAGACCACAGTGACCACAAGATAAAGAACAAGACCACAGTGACCCCAAGATAAGGAACTAGACCACAGTGACCCCAAGATAAGGAACTAGACCACAGTGACCCCAAGATAAGGAACTAGACCACAGTGACCCCAAGATAAGGAACTAGACCACAGTGACTCCAAGATAAGGAACCATACCACAGTGACCCCAAGATAAGGAACTAGACAACAGTGACCCCAAGAGAAGGAACCAAACCACAGTGACCCCAAGAGAAGGAACCAGACCACAGTGACCCTAAGATAAGGAACCAGACCACAGTGACCCCAAGATAAGGAACTAGACCACAGTGACCTTAAAACGGAAGAATTAATAAATAAAATATTCCCAGGTGTATTAAGAGGTGGCTTAATGACCCTTGTGAGCGTCATGACATAGGAACATAAGAATGGAGGAACACTGCAGAAGACCTACTGGCCCATACAAGGCAGGTCCTTATCAAACCCACCCCTACCCAAAGCTACCCAAGAATTTACTCACGTACCCACGACACCAATCAAACCCAGCCCCTCCCACTCATATATCTGTCCAATCTCTTTTTAAAGCCACCCAAGGTCCTATCCTCTATCACCCTACTCGGAAGATTCCACGCATCTACAACTCTGTTCGAGAACCAGTACTTACCTATGCCCTTTTTAAATCTAAATTTATCCAAATTAAATCCGTTATTTCTGGTTATTACCTGGTTTGACATCCTCAGTACTTTATTAATATCATCTTTGGATGCCGAACCAGGTAAGAACCAGAAATAACGGATTTAAGTTGGATAAATTTAGATTTAGAAAGGACATAGGTAAGTACTGGTTCTCGAACAGAGTTGTAGATGCGTGGAACAATCTTCCGAGTAGGGTGATAGAGGCTAGGACCTTGGGTATCTTTAAAAAGAGATTGGACAATTATATGAGTGGGAGGGGCTGGGTTAGATTGGTGTCGTGGGTACGGGAGTAAATTCTTGGGTAACTTTGGGTAGGGGTGGTTTTGATAAGGACCTGCCTTGTATGGGCCATTAGCCCTTGTGGCCCTTGTGGCCCTCATAACCTTCATGTGTCCTGACGCAGGACACATGTCCTAGAATTTGTATTGATAAAGCCACTGGATGGCGAAACGTCTACAATAAAGATACCCAGATGTTGCACATGTGTTTTAATTTCATATCGTCGGTATTATATACTATTCTTGCACAGGTGTTAGTTGTATGTTGACCCGCTTACTAAGTCTAAGTGCTTGGTTATCTTAGTGGTAGATTATAGAGCCACTGACGTCTTACGCCGTATCTAGCCCTGGCAGCAACTCTCTTCTCGTTCTTGTTGATTTATAGGGCCATTGACATCTTACGCCATGTCTAGTTCTGACAGCAACACTTCTCATTCTCGTGGGTTTATAGGGCCACTGATTGCTTCACCGCATCGAGACTAGTGTGGTCATCTGACATAGTCCTTCCACCCACTCCTTCCGTAAAAAAAATTAAATGTCACATAAGTTGAAATATTAAAGGCATTATACCTAGTTGTGGGATCCATAATTACTGAGTGGATGTAAATACGTTGTGAACCTAGGCTGACACGGGCAAGTCTCCGTGCACTACAAGGTAGGAAAAAGGTACTTGTACAGTTTAGGACATTTATTAGAGGACTAAGAAGCCACTCGTGGCGAAACGTTTCCTCTAATAAATGTCCTAAACTGTACAAAAGTGCCTTTCTCCACATATTGTTGGTATCACCAGACCATTTTTCAGCACATGTCTACGCGAGCATCATCAACCTAACTGGTTAGAGACGCCTCTTTCATTTACTTTTGATGCGTTTCGAGAATTTTCCCTTCTCTGGCATCCCGGTCCTGGGCCAGCGAGTCTGAACCACTCCTCGCCCTGGGCCAGCGAGTCTGAACCACTCCTCGCCCTGCGCCAGCGAATCTGAACCACTCCTCGCCCTGGACAAGCGAGTCTGAACCACTCCTCGCCCTGGACCAGCGAGCCTGAACCATTCCTCGCCCTGGGCCAGCGAGTCTGAACCACTCCTCGCCCTGGACAAGCGAGTCTGAACCACTCCTCGCCCTGGACCAGCGAGTCTGAACCACTCCTCGCCCAGGACCAGCGAGTCTGAACCACTCCTCGCCCTGGGCCAGCGGAGGAGCGAGTCTGAACCACTCCTCGCCCTGGACCAGCGGAGGAGCGAGTCTGAACCACTCCTCTCCCTGGGCCAGGCGGATGAGTGAGTGAACCACTCCTCGCTCTGGGCCAGGCGGATGAGTGAGTGAACCACTCCTCGCTCTGGGCCAGGCAGATGAGTGAGTGAACCACTCCTCGCCCTGGGCCAGGCGGAGGAGCGAGTCTGAACCACTCCTCGCTCTGGGCCAGGCGGAGGAGTGAGTGAACCACTCCTCGCCCTGGGCCAGGCAGAGGAGTGAGTGAACCACTCCTCGCATTGGGCCAGGCAGAGGAGTGAGTGAACCACTCCTCGCTGGGCCAGGCAGAGGTGAGTGAACCACTCTCGCCCTGGGCCAGGCAGAGGAGTGAGTGAACCACTCCTCGCCCTGGGCCAGGCAGAGGAGTGAGTGAACCACTCCTCGCCCTGGGCCAGACAGAGGAGTGAGTGAACCACTCCTCGCTCTGGGCCAGGCAGAGGAGTGGTGAACCACTCTCGCCCTGGGCCAGACAGAGGAGTGAGTGAACCACTCCTCGCCCTGGGCCAGGCAGGAGTGAGTGAACCACTCCTCGCCCTGGGCCAGGCAGAGAGTGAGTGAACCACTCCTCGCCCTGGGCCAGGCAGAGGAGTGAGTGAACCACTCCTCGCCTGGGCCAGGCAGAGGAGTGAGGAACCCTCCTCGCTCTGGGCCAGGCAGAGGAGTGAGTGAACCACTCCTCGCCCTGGGCCAGGCAGAGGAGTGAGTGAACCACTCCTCGCCCTGGGCCAGGCAGAGGAGTGAGTGAACCACTCCTCGCCCTGGGCCAGGCAGAGGAGTGAGTGAACCACTCCTCGCCCTGGGCCAGGCAGATGAGTGAGTGAACCACTCCTCGCCCTGGGCCAGGCAGAGGAGTGAGTGAACCACTCCTCGCCCTGGGCCAGGCAGAGGAGTGAGTGAACCACTCCTCGCCCTGGGCCAGCAGAGGAGTGAGTGAACCACTCCTCGCCCTGGGCCAGACAGAGGAGTGAGTGAACCACTCCTCGCCCTGGGCCAGGCAGAGGAGTGAGTGAACCATCCTCGCCCTTGGCCAGGCAGAGGAGTGAGTGAACCACTCCTCGCCTGGGCCAGGCAGAGGAGTGAGTGAACCACTCTCGCCCTGGGCCAGGCAGAGGAGTGAGTGAACCACTCCTCGCCCTGGGCCAGGCAGATGAGTGAGTGAACCACTCCTCGCCTGGGCCAGGCAGAGAGTGAGTGAACCACTCCTCGCCCTGGGCCAGGCAGAGGAGTGAGTGAACCACTCCTCGCCCTGGGCCAGGCAGAGGAGTGAGTGAACCACTCCTCGCCCTAAATGACCCACGCCGGTCATGAAGTAATGATAATACAAGGGTCATTATTATGAATAATTTTCAAGTGGATTGAAAGCTGTGAGTTTGTTTATATTGTCATGTTCAGTGGTGTCGTTACCACCTGATGTCAACATCGCAGGGGATGGGAACTGGAGAGAGAGAGAGAGAGAGAGAGAGAGAGAGAGAGAGAGAGAGAGAGAGAGAGAGAGAGAGAGAGAGAGAATTAATTAGCAGAAATAGGAACACGCAATGGACAATATAGACTACTCGTCCCTAAGGACAAAATCTAAATCTAAAATTCCCCCTTGTATAACCTTGCCTGCAGTGAGTGTTGCGTCGTGCGTCAGAGTCGAGACACCGTTGAGCGTCAAACTGTCTCAGCGTGCGTTGAGGAAGTGTGCGGGTGTGGGCGTGCTGGTGTGGGCGTACGGGGAGGGGGTCGTACGGACGGGCGGCTACTCAAGAGCACCTCGCTGAAGTGGATGTTCTTGGCAGAATCAGAGGCGTTGGAGGGTGAAGAAGCTCAAGAGTGGAGAGTTTATTGACATATTGTTGAGCCGACATACAAGTGGGGATGCTCATGTTACTGCAGCCACACGCGCCTGTCAACCGCTGCTCATCCTGACACATACCTCAAATACTGCCCATCTCACCTCCTGCCTAATTATAACTCACCCGCCTCTTGTGTTCTACACAAAGACATCAACAGTGACACTCACCACACCTGACAAAGACAAGTCTTACCTGTGAACTGCGATATTTGATAGATGAGAGAAGCTTCAAAATCTGGCTTGTGTACAATGTACACCTCCACTGTGGAATTTACACTAATAGTTGTCTCTTTCTCTCTGGCACACTCACGACCCACGCTGTCTGGCAAGCCTCTCTCTCTTGCTCTACCCGCGACTCATCTATGGTCCCAAACAAGTAACAAATGTTTTACGCACTTGGAGACGGGGGGGGATGTGGGTGGTGGTGGGGATGTGAGTGCCAGGAGAGGGACGCAGGTGCTGCTGCTGCTCCTGGGTGCCAGGGCCACACTGACTCTTGTGCCAACCAGGGACACCCCAACGCCTCACACCCTTTACTGCCTCCTCCTCCTCCTCCTCCTCCTCCTCCTCTTTCTTTGCTCTTCTACTAATATGACGTAAGAAATGAGGGAAGGGTAGGACGGGAGGGTGGAGTGACTGCAGAGGAATGTAGGGGAGAGAGAGAGAGAGAGAGGGAAGCTATAATTACAGACTTACACACCATACAAGCTTCATGTCTGTGTTCACATCAGTGGCTGTGAACACAGACAAGCTACAGAACAACCTTTACTAAGTATTCTGTGTAGAGGTTTATCACCTTGACAAAGCGCTACACAGAGCTCCTTCACCTCACTTCTGAGACTCTGTGTCTGCGCCATCACACATGGAAACGTTGGTCATGCTTTCTTACACCTGTTGCTTCTGTTCATCTAGCAGCAAGTAGACTGTTGGGGGTAGCATCCTGGGGAAATGAACCCAAGAACCCCAGTGAAAATAAGCCACAGCTTATTTCCGCTTTCTTGGGTGTCCTGGGTTACTAACCCTCTGGGTAAATAACCCGAATAAAATCTTAGTCTTCAGAGTTGAGTCATTGTCTTCATAAGTGGGAGTAAGACGTCACGCCATCCACACCAGTCAGGTAAGAGGCGAGACCAAGAGCTGTAGCCAACCCGTACACAGCACACTCAAATAAGTACTTGCGCTCAAGCGCACGCGCACACACGCACGCACACGCACACACACACACACACACACACACACACACACACACACACACACATACACACATTCACACACACATTTACACACACATTCACACACACACACACATTCACACACACACACACACACACAATCGGACGAGGACCAGGCAGAACTACAAAGGGATCTGGACAGGCTGCAGGCCTGGTCCAGCAATTGGCTCCTGGAGTTCAACCCCACCAAGTGCAAAGTCATGAAGATTGGGGAAGGGCAAAGAAGACAGCAGACGGAGTACAGTCTTGGGGGCCAGAGACTACAAACCTCACTCAAGGAAAAAGATCTTGGGATGAGTATAACACCAGGCACATCTCCTGAGGCGCACATCAACCAAATAACTGCTGCAGCATACGGGCGCCTAGCAAACCTAAGAACAGCATTCCGACATCTTAATAAAGAATCGTTCAGGACCCTGTACACTGTGTACGTTAGGCCCATATTGGAGTATGCAGCACCAGTTTGGAACTCACACCTAGCCAAGCACGTAAAGAAGAAGGTTGGCAATTTGAGGAGGAGTAGATCTGGTAACACCATTTCTTGGATCAGTCACGAAGAAAATTGGTCTATTCGAGTGAGTAAGCTTTTAAGAAGTCAGGTATTTCTGTGTGAGGATCCATTTACGCAGTGTTTGACACGATGGAAATAAATGGTATAAATACGACACAATGGAAAAATAAACACATAAGCAGAATGTATCTGCAAGTTGCCTACGCAGGCATCGAGTCACATACAGATCTGTATGTGACTCGATAAAGCACTGCGTGGGCGATACGTAATAAGGATCCTAACGCATGTTTATTTTTCCACGTAAAGAAACTAGAGAAAGTGCAAAGGTTTGCAACAAGACTAGTCCCGGAGCTAAGGGGTATGTCCTACGAGGAGAGGTTAAGGGAAATCGACCTGACGACACTGGAGGACAGGAGAGATAGGGAGGACATGATAACGACATATAAGATACTGAGAGGAATTGACAAAGTGGACAGAGACAGAATGTTCCAGAGATGGGACACAGCAACAAGGGGACACAGTTGGAAGTTGAAGACTCTGATGAATCACAGAGATGTTAGGAAGTATTTCTTCAGTCACAGAGTGGTCGGGAAGTGGAATAGTTTGGGAAGCGATGTAGTGGAGGCAGGTTCCATACATAGCTTTAAGAAGAGGAATGATAAAACTCACGGTAGCGACCAGTGAAGAGGCGGGGCCAGGAGCAACCACAGTACACACTGTGTGGTGATGTAGTGCTGACAGTTGATGTTAAGGGAGACTGAAGTTGACATGTGTACACTGCTGAGTTCCTGCCGCTCCCAGGAACTACTGCTGTCTGCCGCCCCACCACCCTGGGTGGTGCTGGTGTGACCTGGGGTAGTCTGCCATCCCATAAAAACACGAGAACACTGCAGTAGGCCTACTGGCCTATGGTCTGCAAGTACGACAGTCATTTCCACACTTCTGTCTTAACATTTTTAATTAAAACTAACCAGAGTATTCGACTCAAGAATTCTACTGTTAATGTTAATGACTTATCTGGAGTATAAACCCGGAGGATTAGTAACCCAGGATAACCTGGAGGATTAGTAACCCAGGATAACCTGGAGGATTAGTAACCCAGGATAACCTGGAGGATTAGTAACCCAGGATAACCTGGAGGATTAGTAACCCAGGATAACCTGGAGGATTAGTAACCGTGGATAATCTGGAGGGTTAGTATCCCAGGATAACCTGGAGGGTTAGTAATCCAGGATAACCTGGAGGGTTAGTAACCTAGGATAACCTGGAGGGTTAGTAACCCAGGATAACCTGGAGAGTTAGTAACCCAGAGGGATAATCATGTAGGATAACTCAAAGCATACGGGTCTAGCTTCTCCGTGGGTCATCTGATCCTCTCCCCCAGGATGCCACCCACAACAGTTGACTGTCACCCAGGTGTACATTTACTGCTAGATAAACATGGACAACAGGTGTAAAGCAACAATTTTAATGTGTCCACCCGACTTGTGATCGAACCCAGATCCTTCTATTGTAAATGGAAGGAGCTTTGAGTCCACTACAGTCAAAGCAGTGTTTTCCGTTTATCTTGACGGATCTCAGTTTATCATTGTTGTGAGTTCTGTGCAAGATATTGCAGCACCTTATTTATGTCACCTTTACTTACACCGTCTACCACTTGTACACTCGGGTTAATCCCTCCCTTCATTATATGGCTTTCAAGAGTGTAGTTCAACGCTCCTGGTCTATATTAGTTGGGTTGCTTCCTCACACCAAGTAGCAATGTCGTCATCTGTTTTTCGTCGCATTTATGTACTTTATTTAATATGACTAGCAGAAGTGCGCTTCATGATCTAAATGGGACCTTACCAACGAAATTGTAGTAGTTATACAACCCTGGGACTGGCGATGTTTATACTTCCTGAGCAGTCACTGAGCCAAGGACCCTGGGACTGGCGATGTTTATACTTCCTGAGCAGTCACTGAGCCAAGGACCCTGGGACTGGCGATGTTTATACTTCCTGAGCAGTCACTGAGCCAAGGACCCTGGAACTGGCGATGTTTATACTTCCTGAGCAGTCACTGAGCCAAGGACCCTGGGACTGGCAATGTTTATACTTCCTGATCAGTCACTGAGCCAAGGACCCTGGGACTGGCGATGTTTATACTTCCTGAGCAGTCACTGAGCCAAGGACACACGACTGGCAATGTTTATACTTCCTGAGCAGTCACTGCGGTAAGGACCCTGGGACTGGCGATGTTTATACTTCCTGAGCAGTCACTGAGCCAAGGACCCTGGGACTGGCGATGTTTATACTTCCTGAGCAGTCACTGAGCCAAGGACCCTGGGACTGGCAATGTTTATACTTCCTGAGCAGTCACTGAGCCAAGGACCCTGGGACTGGCAATGTTTATACTTCCTGAGTAGTCACTGAGCCAAGGACCCTGGGACTGGCGATGTTTATACTTCCTGAGCAGTCACTGCGCCAAGGACCCTGGGACTGGCGATGTTTATACTTCCTGAGCAGTCACTGAGCCAAGGACCCTGGGACTGGCGATGTTTATACTTCCTGAACAGTCACTGAGCCAAGGACCCTGGGACTGGCAATGTTTATACTTCCTGAGCAGTCACTGAGCCAAGGACCCTGGAACTGGCGATGTTTATACTTCCTGAGCAGTCACTGAGCCAAGGACCCTGGGACTGGCAATGTTTATACTTCCTGAGCAGTCACTGCGCCAAGGACCCTGGGACTGGCAATGTTTATACTTCCTGAGCAGTCACTGAGCCAAGGACCCTGGGACTGGCGATGTTTATACTTCCTGAGCAGTCACTGAGCCAAGGACCCTGGGACTGGCGATGTTTATACTTCCTGAGCAGTCACTGAGCCAAGGTAATTTATGGTATGTATGATAATTGTACTTGTGCCTAAATAAACTTACTTAGTTTTGATAGATAGCTAAGTGCTCGTGGAGACCACAATGAATGTTTACAAGACTGACCGAGACGTCTGGCCGAAAATGAATGCTAGAGATACCGACGAGATGTGCGAAAAGGTACATAAGAACATAAGAAAGGAGGAACACTGCAGCAGGCCTGTTGGCCCATACTAGGCAGTGCTTGGGTTATGGACACTCCCGAGCTTCAGAACCTAGCATTTATCTACATTGAACTGCATCTGCCACATTTCTGACCACGAATTGAGTTTGTCTAAATCGTCCTGAAGTTCCCTGACATCTACGTTTGAATAAATTATCTTACCTATCTTCGTGTCGTCGGCGAATTTGCTCATATCACTAGTAATTCCGTCATCAAGGTCATTTATATATATTATAAACAACAACGGGCCTAAGACTGATCCCTGTGGAACGCCACTTGTTACAGATCCCCAATCGGATTTAACCCCATTTAAGCACACTCTCTGCTTCCTATTGGTGAGCCATGACTCGATCCATGACAACACTTTTTCCCCAATTCCATGAGCTGCCACTTTCCTTAACAGTCTCTGGTGCGGTACTCTATCAAAAGCCTTACTAAAGTCTAAATAAACAATATCGAATTCTTTATCGTGATCAACAGCCTCAAAAGCTTTACCGAAGAAAGTTAATAAATTAGTTAGGCAGGAACGGCCCCTCGTGAATCCATGCTGAGTATCGTTAATTAAATTATGTTTATTGAGATGGTTTCTTATAATATCAGCTATAATTGACTCTAGTAATTTGTCTACAATTGAGGTCAGGCTTATTGGGCGGTAATTTGACGGTAGTGACTTGTCCCCTGCTTTAAAAATAGGAATTACATTAGCCATCTTCCACATATCAGACACTACACCTGTTTGAATAGATACATTAAAAATGTTACTTAATGGTTCACAGAGTTCCATTTTGCATTCCTTAAGAACCCTTGCAAAAAGCTCATCAAGACCTGGCGATTTATTTTTATTCAGTCGGTCTACTTGTTTCATAACCATTTCACTAGTGACTGTGATATTACATAATTTATCTTCTTCAGGGACACTATAAAAATTAATTACTGGGAATACTGAGAGAAAATAATTATTAAAAATAGAGCACATATCATACTCTTTTTCAGTAAGATGCCCAGAGTTATTTTTAAGGGGACCTATCTTATCTCTAACTTTACTTTTCTTATCTCCTTTTTAACGTCCCTCTTAATGTCAGTATACTGATTTATAAGATGACCCTCACCTCTTTTTATGCGCCTATAAATTCCTTTCTTCTGCCCTAAAAGATATTTGAGCCTATTATTCATCCATTTTGGGTCATTTCTACTTGATCTAATTTCTTTATATGGGATAAATGTTCTTTGGGCAGCCTGTATAGTGTTCAGAAAACTGTCATATTGATAGCTCTCTTCGTTACCCCAGTCCACAGATGATAAGTGTTCTCTAAGCCCATTGTAATCTGCTAAGCGAAAGTCTGGGACCGTTACTGAATTATCCCTACTGTCATACATCCATTCAATGTTAAAGGTAATTGATTTGTGGTTGTTTGTGCCGAGTTCCTCTGTAATTTCTAAATTAATAACAAGGGTTTCTTTGTTTGCAAGAACCAAGTCAAGTAGGTTATTTCCCCTTGTAGGTTCTGTCACAAACTGCTTCAAAAAACAATCCTGAACTACTTCTAAAAAGTCGTTAGATTCTAAATTCCCTGTCAAGAAATTCCAATCAATTTGACTAAAGTTAAAGTCCCCTAGAATTACTACGTTATCATGACTTGTGGCCTTAACAATTTCCTCCCAAAGTAGTCTCCCTTGTTCCCTATCTAAGTTTGGAGGACGGTATATCACGCCTTAAAATCAATTTTTCACACCCCTCTGAAAATTCTATCCAGACAGACTCTGTATGTGTTATTTCAGACTTTATACCCACTTTTATGCAACAATTTAAATGATCACGAACATACAGTGCCACCCCACCCCCCTTCTCGATACTTCTGTCTACTTGGAACAATTTAAAACCCTGAATGTGACATTCAGCAGCATGTCCCGATTTTTCATATTAAACCACGTCTCAGTTATTGCAAAAACATCAATATTACTCGCACTAGCAACTAATCTCAACTCGTCAGTCTTATTCCTAGCACTACGACTATTGGTATAATATACATTTAAAGACCCTACTTTCACTTTACCCTTCCTGCTCATTTCTGTTTTTCCACTATACCTATTACTGACCTTGTCACCTAGTGCCACTGGCTTTCCAGTATCAACCTTATTCTGTCTATTACTAGTTCTCCTAGAACTCATAATATTAATGCACTGGGATTTCACTGTTTTCCTCCAAAACCCATACCACTAACTTTTTCTAGTTTAAAGCCCTAACAGCTCCCTCCATTGCAGTTGCCAGACCTGGATAAGTGAACCCCATCCCTGCAACCACAACTAGGTGAGTACATGTCATTTCTACCATAGAAGAGGTCCCAGTTGTCCAGCCAGCAATTGACACCAATTCCCCTGGACAGCCATTCATCTCCAACTCCTCTCCTTGGCAAAATACCACATATGACAGGGTTCCCACCCTTCTTCCTAATTATGTCTATTGCTGACCTATACCTGCTAGTCAGGTCCTCACTCCTACGTCTGCCAACATCGTTGCCTCCAGCACTGAGACAGATAATAGGATTGCTCCCATTACCTCTCATGATATCGTCCAGACGGCTAACAATATGCTCCATCCCAGCTCCAGGAGAGCAAACCCTCTTGTCTCCTACTTCTATCTTTCAAGCAGAAGGCTCTATCCATGTACCTAATCTGACTATCCCCAACAAGAACAATATTCTTACCTTCCTTGGTGTCGTTCGTCGTGATGTTCCCAGTAGTCGACTCACATTCATCGGGTAACAAGGAGAACCGGTTTGATGTTTCCACAACAGGTTCCTGGTTCTTCGTTGATTCTACCTCTCCATCCGTCCTCTTGATCCTTAACTTTGTCCTATGCATTCCAGCCACTGTCCAGGTTCCTTTCTTGGCTTGAGGATTCTCAACAGGAGGATTACTACGAATCCTTTTGTTTTCCTCAGTCAGTCGCTGTATCTCAAGCTTAGCTACCCTCAGTTCGTCCTTCAGCTGCTGGTAGAGTAGCTCAAGAGAGGACATCTTGTTGAGATTCACAGAGAGCACACAAGACACGTCTTCACTGAGTTAAGTCAGGTCCAGGAGTTCAGGACATGAAAGGAAAAGTTTCGCCACGAGTTTCTTCATCAGTCGTAATCAGTCCGTCAGGACTTAAGAAACACTTGCGGTGGCGAAATGTTTCTCCTGAACTGCGCATAAGCGTCTATTTTCACATATCTGGCAAAACCTTAGTGAAGGTTGAGGAAAATCTTTTGTCAGGACACCACCTCAGAGGGAGATCAGCCGACCACCAGCGCCAGCAAGTGTCCGGCAACCAGCGCCAGCAAGTGTCCGGCAACCAGCGCCAGCAAGTGTCTGGCAACCAGCGCCACCAAGTGTCCAGCAACCAGCGCCAGCAAGTGTCCGGCAACCAGCGCCAGCAAGTGTCTGGCAACCAGCGCCACCAAGTGTCCAGCAACCAACGCCAGCAAGTGTCCGGCAACCAGCGCCAGCAAGTGTCCGGCAACCAGCGCCAGCAAGTGTCTGGCAACCAGCGCCAGCAAGTGTCCGGCAACCAGCGCCAGCAAGTGTCCGGCAACCAGCGCCAGCAAGTGTCCGGCAACCAGCGCCAGCAAGTGTCCGGCAACCAGCACCAGCAAGTGTCCGGCAACCAGCGCCAGCAAGTGTCTGGCAACCAGCGCCAGCAAGTGTCCTGCAACCAGCCCCAGCAAGTGTCCGGCAACCAGCGCCAGCAAGTGTCCAGCAACCAGCGCCAGCAAGTGTCCGGCAACCAGCGCCAGCAAGTGTCCGGCAACCAGCGCCAGCAAGTGTCCGGCAACCAGCGCCAGCAAGTGTCCGGCAACCAGCGCCAGCAAGTGTCCGGCAACCAGCGCCAGCAAGTGTCCGGCAACCAGCGCCAGCAAGTGTCCGGCAACCAGCGCCAGCAAGTGTCCGGCAACCAGCGCCAGCAAGTGTCCGGCAACCAGCGCCAGCAAGTGTCCGGCAACCAGCGCCAGCAAGTGTCCGGCAACCAGCGCCAGCAAGTGTCCGGCAACCAGCGCCAGCAAGTGTCCGGCAACCAGCGCCAGCAAGTGTCCGGCAACCAGCGCCAGCAAGTGTCCGGCAACCAGCGCCAGCAAGTGTCCGGCAACCAGCGCCAGCAAGTGTCCGGCAACCAGCGCCAGCAAGTGTCCGGCAACCAGCGCCAGCAAGTGTCCGGCAACCAGCGCCAGCAAGTGTCCAGCAACCAGCGCCAGCAAGTGTCTGGCAACCAGCGCCAGCAAGTGTCCGGCAACCAGCGCCAGCAAGTGTCCGGCAACCAGCGCCAGCAAGTGTCCGGCAACCAGCGCCAGCAAGTGTCCGGCAACCAGCGCCAGCAAGTGTCCGGCAACCAGCGCCAGCAAGTGTCCGGCAACCAGCGCCAGCAAGTGTCCGGCAACCAGCGCCAGCAAGTGTCCGCAACCAGCGCCAGCAAGTGTCCGGCAACAGCGCCACCAAGTGTCCAGCAACCAGCGCCAGCAAGTGTCCGGCAACCAGCGCCAGCAAGTGTCTGGCAACCAGCGCCAGCAAGTGTCTGGCAACCAGCGCCAGCAAGTGTCCGGCAACCAGCGCCAGCAAGTGTCCGGCAACCAGCCCAAGCAAGTGTCCGGCAACCAGCGCCAGCAAGTGTCTGGCAACCAGCGCCAGCAAGTGTCCAGCAACCAGCGCCAGCAAGTGTCCAGCAACCAGCGCCAGCAAGTGTCCGGCAACCAGCGCCAGCAAGTGTCCGGCAACCAGCGCCAGCAAGTGTCCGGCAACCAGCGCCAGCAAGTGTCCAGCAACCAGCGCCAGCAAGTGTCCGGCAACCAGCGCCAGCAAGTGTCCGGCAACCAGCGCCAGCAAGTGTCCGGCAACCAGCGCCAGCAAGTGTCCAGCAACCAGCGCCAGCAAGTGTCCAGCAACAGCCCAGCAAGTGTCCGCAACCAGCGCCAGCAAGTGTCCGGCAACCAGCGCCAGCAAGTGTCCGGCAACCAGCGCCAGCAAGTGTCCGGCAACCAGCGCCAGCAAGTGTCCAGCAACCAGCGCCAGCAAGTGTCCGGCAACCAGCGCCAGCAAGTGTCCGGCAACCAGCGCCAGCAAGTGTCGGCAACCAGCGCCAGCAAGTGTCCGCAACCAGCGCCAGCAAGTGTCCAGCAACCAGCGCCAGCAAGTGTCCAGCAACCAGCGCCAGCAAGTGTCGGCAACCAGCGCCAGCAAGTGTCGGCAACCAGCGCCAGCAAGTGTCAGCAACCAGCGCCAGCAAGTGTCCAGCAACCAGCGCCAGCAAGTGTCGGCAACCAGCGCCAGCAAGTGTCGCAACCAGCGCCAGCAAGTGTCCAGCAACCAGGCCAGCAAGTGTCCGGCAACCAGCCCAGCAAGTGTCCAGCAACCAGCGCCAGCAAGTGTCCGCAACCAGCGCCAGCAAGTGTCCGGCAACCAGCGCCAGCAAGTGTCCAGCAACCAGCGCCAGCAAGTGTCCAGCAACCAGCGCCAGCAAGTGTCCAGCAACCAGCGCCAGCAAGTGTCCGGCAACCAGCGCCAGCAAGTGTCCAGCAACCAGCGCCAGCAAGTGTCCAGCAACCAGCGCCAGCAAGTGTCCAGCAACCAGCGCCAGCAAGTGTCCAGCAACCAGCGCCAGCAAGTGTCCAGCAACCAGCGCCAGCAAGTGTCCGGCAACCAGCCCAAACAACTTGGCTCATGCGCAAAAAAAGGCAATAGCAAAGACCATACTACCTACTGCCTGTAGTAGGTTCGCCGGTCTTGTCGCCCGGGTGTTTTCCAGATGGTGACCCAGCAACCTCCTACCAATTCACCGCCTGTATGTATGTAACTTGTATACATGTGTGCCGCTGACGGGTGGTGTGGTGTATCACATGTGTGCCGCTGACGGGTGGTGTGGTGTATCACATGTGTGCCGCTGACGGGTGGTGTGGTGTATCACATCCAACGATTATTATATATAACACGACACACACACACCTTTATTAATATGCGCCAAAGTAGTTGGACCACTTACTTTTATTACCCCCTCCTCACCCCCACCCACCCTTCTTCCACATTCCATCTTTACCTATCCTTCTTCCTCCTCTAACTTACCTCACCTCTGGTTAAAGAGCAATTAATCTTTTAGTTTGGCTTTGTTGATGAGAATGTCATAGAAATGAGACAGGAGAGAGTACTTTACCTGTAGATGTTTCCGGAGGGCGCCTACCCCGCGTTCCAGTTCCAGACCGGGCCTGGTTACTGGCCTGATCAATCAGGCTGTTGGTGCCTGCCACCCACAGTCACAATTATGCACCACAGCCCGGATGAACTGTCATGTTCATCCTTCTTGAAGAGAGCACGATGGGAGGGCGTTGAAGAGTCGTGGTCCGTTTACACTTATTGAGTTCTAAGTGTACTCATGGCTTCCAAGGTTTTCATAGGAGGTTTCTTGCACTCTCTACCAAGCATCTTGTTTTCATATGGATTGATTTGGTCTATAATAGCTGTGAAGGTTCTCGGTGCCTTCACCAGTTTCGCCTGTCTTGAAGGGGTCCATTAATACACAACAACATTCCAGTCGAGAGAGGACGAGTTAACCATCATAACTTTGCATCTCTTGAACGTTCTAGTTATTCAACCTATTATTTTCCTTGTCGTTAAGACAACAATAACTTTGTGCTTCTAAGTGTGAGATCTGACATTATTACCATCAGGTCGCTCACATTATTACCATCAGGTCGCTCACATTATTACCATCAGATCGCTCACATTATTACCATCAGATCGCTCACATTATTACATAGATGGCTCTTATTCCATCAGATCGCTCCATTATTACCATCAGATGGCTAATTATTACCATCAGATCGCTCACATTATTACCATCAGATGGCTCACATTATTACCATCAGATCGCTCACATTATTACCATCAGGTCGCTCACATTATTACCATCAGATCGCTCACATTATTACCATCAGATGGCTCACATTATTACCATCAGATCGCTCACATTATTACCATCAGATCGCTCACATTATTACCATCAGATCGATCACATTATTACCATCAGGTCGCTCACATTATTACCATCAGATCGCTCACATTATTACCATCAGATGGCTCACATTATTACCATCAGATGGCTCACATTATTACCATCAGATCGCTCACATTATTACCATCAGATTGCTCACATTATTACCATCAGATCGCTCACATTATTACCATCAGGTCGCTCACATTATTACCATCAAATCGCTCACATTATTACCATCAGATGGCATTTACTCTTCCTCTCTATTGCGTCACTAAAGTTGGTCCTATATTCTGACCTCATTTGTATTTCCTTGATTTTATCCTAACGTAGTAACTGGAGTTTGGCCTCGTAGAACATCACGTTGTTGTCAGTGGCCCACTGAAAGGCTTAGCTCAGTGGTCCACTGAAAGGCTTGGTTCATTGGCCCACTGAAAGGCTTAGCTCAGTGGTCCACTGAAAGGCTTGGTTCAGTGGTCCACTGAAAGGCTTGGTTCAGTGGCCCACTGAAATGCTTAGCTCAGTGGCCCACTGGAAGGCTTGATTCAGTGGCCCACTGGAAGACTTGGTTCCATGGCCCACTGGAAGGCTTGGTTCAATGACCCACTGGAAAGCTTCGTTCAGTGACACACTGGAAAGCTTGGTTCAATTGCCCACTGGAAGGCTTGGTTCCGTGGCTCAATGGAAGGCTTGGTTCAATGTTCAAGTTTTGCTTTTTGAGGTCTTGTCAAGGGAAGATACCACATAATTTACATCAGATAATTTACTTACGATTTGCATTGGTCCCGTAAATCTAGCTTTCAAGGTGTGGCCAGGTATAGGCTCCTGTACCAACACCTTATCTCCTGGATGGAAGGAGCGAAATTTTGAGTTTCTGTCATACCTCTGTTTCATCTTATTTTGAGCTGCCTTCAAGTTAGCCTTAGCCAACTGACGTGCCACCTGCAACCTTGAAGAAGGGTTGTAGCTGGTTGTGGAGGCGTCTTCTCCCATCCATCCTTCTTTGAGCACTCGTAGAGGACCTCGTACTTTGTGCCCAAAAATCAGCTCAAATGGACTGTACCCTGTAGACTCTTGCACCGTTTCTCTCATTGCGAATAGCAACAGAGGAAGTGATTCATCCCA